>APFE031489917.1:0-35252 GCA_000404065.3 Pinus taeda
AGGTTTCCCCCTCGAAGAGGCTGAATTCTAAGGCGTTGATCTATCTTTTCTATCTTTCTTGAGCTGGTTTCATAACAGGGTGCCTAAACTGGCTCCCCTGACGGAGAAAAATATCCGGCAGCAATACCTCTATATTCGGAAACAGGTATTCAGAAAACCTGTCCCACGAAACCCTCTCTGGCACAACTGAAGCTCATCGTTGGCCCTTCTGGCCATTGCGTTAACCTCTTGCTGACCTGTGTTAGCCTTTTGAGGCATTGCACAGTCTCTGCATCACTCCCTCTGCCCTTTGCGTGGATGACGCAATCTCTCTAGGCTCTGCGCTGCCTCTGCTGGGCTCTACGTAGCCTGGACTGACTGTTGCTCTTGCTCCACTTCTGTGCTGGTCTCCTAGTATTGTCCCTACTTCTTTGCCTCGTACTCACTGCCCCTCACTATTGATCACTGATTCAACTTTGCTTAGCAACCTTGCTCTAGCAAAATGAATGACTGATCACTTTGGTGTGTTCTCCAAGTGACCCTCAAGCCTTTTGTTATACTTTTCTCATTGACAAATCAACGGCCGAGTTTAAGTCCCTAATCAACAGTTAAGATTAGATTTGGCTTGATCCATGACTTTTGGACCATTCTAACTCAGTTTTATATTAATTCACATTAATAATTTATTTTCCCTAAGTTTAGACTTAGGGACCCCATTAAAAATATTAATTATTTTAGTATCTACCAAACTGTTTAGAATCTGCCCAAACCATTCCGGGTATTGGAGATCTCATGTGCCTTAGCCTCTCCTCCAATTTTCGTGGCTAGAGCACATCCGATGCTACCCCAAATCAACAGTTGATGGTGAGATGCCCACAATGGGCTACTTGTATGAGGCCATGTATAGGGGGCCTAAGAAGCTCTCCATCGATATTATGAGGACAAGGGGGAGGATGGATTCACTAGATGAGATGAGATATGGGGTGTGATTGATTGGCGATGGAACAACACTCTCCATCGTTTGATTCATGCAACAAGGCTCTACCTCAACCCTGCATTCTCTTATGCATGTGAATTTAGGTTTGATTCATAGGTTATGGATGGATTTTACCAATGTATTTAGAGGAGGGTGTGAACTTGAGGTATATAAGTCGAGATTTGGGACATTTGGGTATGATATGGCTATCCAAGACAAGATCGCTAGGATGCCAGATAAGCTACAAGTAAAATTTATTTCAGTTCTCAAACTTTCAAATTCAATGTATTTCCTTTCTATGACTATTTATGATTCTATTTGACATTTGTTACTTAATGGAAAATTGAAATATAAGCCATTGTCAATTCTTGGTAAATTGTTGCATGTTCAATCTATTTTCCTTGAGCTCCTTAGAAGTCCTCCCAGTGAGCATTCTTCTAGTTAATTTATCCCCTCATCAAAGGATAGCTACGATTAGGAAGTGAGAACTATGGTTTTCCCCCTTACTTCATGCAAAAATTTGATATCTCTATTGTTTAGAATTTGAATCCCTAATACTCCATCACCTAAGTAGGAAACACACTGAGATCCCATTTATGATCAAAACTCTTGAAAACTTTACCTTTCTTCTCTCTTTCTTACTTTTTCAGCGCTTCAAGGAAAGTCGCTAGAGCTAGGGCAAGGGCCAAAGTCAACTAGGGCTTGTGCTATTGAAGCGCTAGAGCTAATTTGGCATCTTTTCACCTTGTTTGATCTCACAAACTCAAAATCTAGCTTTGTTCATGGTGGAAATTGCCTCATTAGGGTTGTTGTCAACAAACCCTTGACAATTTAAGGCCTTTTAAAAACCAAGTTCTACACAAGACTTCAACTTAGGGGTTTGTTGAAGGTTTACCATTCCCTATTGTTGATCATGCCTTAAAAGTAAACCTTTTCCTTGTGCTTGTATGCCTAGATGCTCTCTTATTGACTCACATCTTGAAGCTGTGGGCCTTAAGTGCTCTTCTCTAAGCTTAATTTATGGTACATTGCTCTTTGACATAAAGATTGTTTCCCTAATCCAAATAATAAGTACCTTGATTAAGCCATTCACTTGTGTCACCTTGAACCTATTGACTAAGAAGACCTTTAGGTGATATATTCTGGGAAGCCTCCCTTGTGATGAAATTCCGCTAAAGCATAGGAGGTGGAGTGCCAAGGTGATAGTGGCAACCACCTCATCGTTGTATCTTAGTCTAGTTTTTTCTTTATGAGGCCTCTCATAAAGCCTGCTAGATTTTGAGGCAATAGGACGAGCTATTTTTATCACATATTTTTATTTTTCCTTGAGCCCTTTTTTCCTTTTTGCTTTCTTTATACGCTGTTGTAGGTTGAGTATTTGGAGATTTTCCATCCGAAGAGCAACACAACTTTTACCCATTTGTGTTTGGTGTTTGCTTTAACTTCTTCAAGGGATTGATAGGATGATAAGGGACAATGTTGAATGAAGCGAGGACGGAATGGGTGCGTTTTTGAGAAGCAAAGTGTCGAAGCGTCATTTTCCAAAAATCTTCAAAAAAGCATATAGAATGCTAAATTAGTTGCAAAATATATGAAACCATGCATATTTGTACATAAATGAAGGTAGAAATGGCATCCATAGTACATTAATGATTAATTATTCAAGCATCAACCATCTAGATTCTAGTAATTACAAAGCTCCATCTTCGTATACTGTAGAATAGTAATATCCAATGTCAAACCTTGAATCTAGCCTATGATTGCATAAAGAACTAGTATCCACTATCAAATTCAAGTGGACAAAGTCAACAATACATAAAATAATAAGGGATCATCCTATGAGTTCATCAATCCAACAAAATAGCTACTTGAAGACACAATACCTCCATTCAAAAGGGGAATATGAACATGCCATACTCAATGTTTAGCTTCCCAAGGCTTCTAAGTGTTGTGCGCCATCAACAAACTCATCAAGATATGCATTGAGGTCATGTTCAAGAGGTTGAGATGGACAATCACTTCATCACAAGATCCATTGGTAGATTTATTGTCTATTAAGAGCCGGAAAATTAGTTGCAAATTATATGAAAAAATACATATTATATTCTCACTCTCCCTCATTCCTAAAACCACCCTAGGTCCCACCCTTGACCCAAAGTTAAAGGGGAGCAACAAAAAAGTTGCCTTTGTGGAATCACATGCGAAGCATTGTGGAGCAATGTTTCTTTGGGACCATGCGCGAAGTGCTTTGGAACTGTGCATGGAAGAGCAGTTCCATGTGCATTAACTGTGCGTAGAATTGTCATAGTTCCACAATGGTAAGCGACATGATTTTTGGATGGAAGCGCAGTTCCAGCCTCCAGGACATGGAGGAGGGGGGGTGGTTCATGCAACATTGATAAGGGATATGCTTTTCAACTCCAACTATAGAAGGGATATGGTTCTCTTTCCTTTACTAAGATACGAGAAAGGGAAAGGGTTAATAAAGAAGAGAAAGGAATGGAAATAAGAGGTTAAGGTATAAGATGATAAAAGCAAAGGTATGTGAATAATTAAGTAGAAGATAGGGAGAAGGACAATAAATGAGAAAAGGAAGTAATAATTAAAAGATTGAAAGAAAGGTTAGAGGAAGAATGTTGAGGACTACAAGGTTAATGTAATAAACATAAATATTAAAACCAAAATATGATAACAAACGGTTCATAATAATAATAAGCTAAGGGTGTAATTTTGAAGAAGGTTCTAAAAATGAAATATGAAATATTGAAATGTAAATGAAATAACAAACACAAAGATTTGTGTGAAAAGGTAGAGAATAGAAAGAAATAAGGAATGTACTAGTCTCTTGAAGGGAGAGATTAGAAATAAAAATAGGAGGGGACATAGAGAAAAAAAATGAGGGATAATGCTAAAGGTTTGTTGACCTAGGTGATGTATAATGGGCTTCTAGGAGAGGGTGACTAAAATCTCTGGTATAGATATCAATTCATAACTTAAGGTTGAAAATAAAAGTTTTGAAATTGAAATCAAGAGAAGAAATTTACAAATTACATTTATCGTCATCCCAATTATGAGTGTTATTGTGTTGAGCAAAAAAACTTGCTAACGTTGACATTATTTTGAACAAAGATGCCATTTTGTTAACATTCTAAAGAATCACAATCCAAATATGATTTCCTTCATATGCATGCTTGGAGTCATATTGAGAAAAGCTCCATTCTTGAATCTTGTCAACAGTTAATTCCAACAAACATCTACCTGGGATAGATTGATGCTTCTCCAATGCATTGATATTGCATAGGAAATTGATAATCTTTCTGTCTTGTTTCCTCATGTGCTTCAACAATGAAGCCTTCGTAGATTGGAGGGCATGTAATGTATCTAAGTTATATTATATTTATATAATTATGTTTTATGGAAGGTTTTCACTTTTAGCATAGTCATTGCTCTTAGCATTTGTTTTTTCGTAAGAGGCCACAAATTCAAAACTAGAGGGGGGTAGAATATGTATGCCTTCATAGATTTTAGCAGTCAAATTTAGGAAAAGAAATATCCAATCAGCTCCAAATTTCTCTCGTATGGTGACACTCTAGGTTCACTAAAAGAGTTGGGATTTTCCACTTGGAAATCCCTGTGCTAAATAACACTGGTTGACTTGGCCCAACAACTTATGCAAACCCTCCAACTCAGAAATGAAATGCCAAAATAGAATGTTAAAAATGAGGCTCTAGCCTTCCTTTTATGGTTTCTTTCCCTTCCTCATACCATGGTTCGATTTCTCTCATACCATCCTCTGATACCATGGTTTATCTTTCCCTAGGTTCGATTTCCCTTTAGTAACCTCCACAACTTATATTCACTTTGATTTTCTTCTTTTCCTAAGTCCAAACCTTTTCTTTTTCTCCAAAAAATTATTTAACACCTCCAAAACTTATTTCTCCTATGTTTTATTTGTCTAATATTTATTAATTGCCAAAATTAACAAAATTGAGAATTTCGTTGACAAAATTTTAATTGGGGACATGACAATCCGCCCCTCCCAAATATTGCTTGTCCTCAAGCCACTGTAGTGCTGGATGCTGCAAAATTTGCTCTCTCCCACGTGGCATCTTCTTCAGGGAAATTCTTCCCCCGGCCTAGAATTTTGTAGTAATCCTACTCCTCAGTTCTCTCTCCCTCTCCTGTAAAATAGCCTCTGGTGTCAAAATTAGGTGCCCCTCATCATCCAGTGGTGGTAACAATGTGGCAGTCGTCTTCCGTTGTCCCAAGGCCATCCTGATCAACGTGGAGCACCCCTTGCTCCACTCACTACCCAGCCTAGTACAAGCACACGAAGGCCTCTGCATACCATTAGGAAGTAAAGCATCATGAAAATATAAAGTTTTGATCGAATCCTAGTGCAGTTGCTCCACTGAGTCACCCATCTCATGCACTCCAAGGGTGGACTCCTGAAGATACAAACCGACTCTTGTGGAGATGAATCCTTGCTCACATGAGCTTCCCCTGAACTTCTCTTGCTGATCATTCCCCCACGCCAACAACGAATCACAAAAATCCAATGGAAGATCAGAATGATCTTCCCCTGTCGAGACTGGCTCATCTCTAATGGGTAGTTGAAATATCAAGTATTGTGGTCCCAGGGTCCCATGTCTATTGTAGAAAGAAAGTGTTTTGCTGACCCTGCGACACTTTGGTCATGACTGACTGCCCAACATGCTCGTACCAGATCCCCCTTTCTTGCAACTCTCGGCCATAATACATGTGATGATCAAGGCTATGCCCAAATTTCCATGGCGACTCAGTAGTGCCAAAGCCTCTCACTCCATGGTTGGCCCCAGTCTTGAGCAACAACCTACCTCGCCATATGAGGAAGACCCAAATGGTACCCCATGAGTCAGCTTGAGAATGAAATGAATCACCTGCTATCCCGACTATACCCACTAGAGAATGGAGTGCCACACCAGTCAATTGGATCCCTGGATCCTGTAGGCATACTAGAGGCCCACAACTCCCAATACTCACTGCTCATTGCTGTGACATGTTGCTAGCTGCTGGGACCCTTCTATGCCTCTCTGATCCTATAGGCATAATAGAGGTCCACAACCCCCAATACTCACTGCCTGTTGCTGTGACATGTTGCTAGCTATTGGGACCCTTCTATGCCTCTTCGACCATTCTATGCATCCAATAGATGCGAACCAAGCATTAAGAATATGTCCCATGTATGACAAACTGCTTTGCTCTTGTCGGACCACAGTGAAATGTGTTATTCCAACTATTGACATTGTACTTGGATATCGCATGGAATCTAGGCATGCTCTTGTAAACGAGGACTGCCATCCCATGTACCTCATGCTCACATAATGCCTCCGGTTGTCTTGTCGAAAGCGTGCTCGTGCAACCCACTCACAGTCACCTCCCTAAGTGTGACATCAAGGGTGGAGCATATGCTACCTCTGTAATAAATGATGCACTCCCCAAGTTTGCACCTATGAGCTTGTGCCCTGACCAAATGCCCTCGCTGAGAAGTCTCTTGCTAGATACTGTGTCCCATCCAACTGTCTCGAGTGAGCTTCTTGCGTCCTACTGCTCGCGATGAAGGCATCAAGGGGCAACACCCAACTCCTCTGTGCCTACAAGTAAAGTGGAATCTAGCAAGATCATGGAGGTTTTGGTCTTGCATGCACATAGTGATTGGTGAATTGATGGGCACTCCAATGATGACACAAAAAGAGGAGGTGAAATCCATTTGGAGACATCTTGGAGTTGGGTTTTTTTCTTATAGAGAGGTTTGAGAACGAGGTTCTCAACTCTCAGTAAGCCCTAGGACGAAAACCCTTGGGTTTCCATTTCTTGTGAGTTGGACGAAAACCCAACTCACCATTGAGGAAGCTAGCAAGATCATGGAGGTTTTTGCCGTGCATGCATAGTGACTGGTGAATTTATGGCACTCCAATGACACAAAAAGAGGAGGAAACCATTTGGAGACATCTTGGAGTTGAGTATTTTTCTTATAGAGAGGCTTGAGAATGAGGTTCTCAACTTGCAATAAGCCCCAGGACGAAAACCCTTGGGTTTCCATTTCTTGTGAGTTTGACAAAAACCCAACCCACCATTGAGGAGATTTCACCCATAAATCTCACAGAGCTTCAACTGTGTTATTGGAGATCAAATTTACAACAGGTTTGAAGATTGCAGTGAGGATTATTTAGATTCTCAATTTGGGTGTTAGTTTTCTAGTTGCTATTTTGGAGGCTAGGTTCAGTATTGCCGCAGATTATTTGGTGGTCAACATTGTCTCAACTACTTCTAGCTATTGTATTATCATTATAAATAATGCTAAGTTTGTTGCATATATTTCGTGTTCTATGTGTATTTGCAATATTTATTAATTTGTCGTAGTAGCAACACTTTTTATTTTTGGGTTTATATGTTATCTAACCAATAGTTTCTTGGTGCATTTTCATGATATTGTTGAATAGAAACGACATATTTTCTTGAAGAAATTTTTCATAATTTTAACGACAAAAATCTAAACGGAACATTATAGTGGTATCAAAGCATGATTTTGGCCAACTATGGGTTAAAATCAAAGTTGCCGTATTGTTCCTAAAGAATAAAGGAGCAAAGTTTGTGGGTTAAATTTCTTAATCTATTTGTTGGAGAATAATTGTTGTAGGTGATTTGTCAGAGTGCTGAAAAGAAAATATTGGATGGTGTAATATTGGTTTGCAAGGCTGAAATTAATGATCTTGCTGGGAAAAATTTATTTTATTGCGCCAAAATTATTTTGCTAGGCCAAAGTTATTTTGTTGTGCTAAATTTATCTTTCTAGATCGAGATTATTTTGCTGGGCCAAATTTATCTTGTTGGGCCAAAATTATCTTGTCGTGCCAAATTTCTCTTGTCGCTGAGGCCGTATTATTGTTCCATTTATCGTAATTATTTGCCAGATCCATATTTCTCTATTGGGGTCGGGTTTATTTGTTGGGCTCAGTTTATTCGCTGAATTGTCGGAGCCAGATTTATCTATTGGGGCCAATTTCATTTGTTGGGCTGAGTTTATTTGCTAGAACCCAATTTATCTGTCGGAGCCTAGTTTATTTGTTGGAGGTTTTGTAGGAGATTGATCTCATTTGAGCCGGTGATTTTGCAATGGGTTTGCAAGATTGAAGAGTTGGAGCATTATGGTACAAATTTATCTTATTTGGAGCGATGCACAAAGCTGAGCAAATAGGGGAATTTGCACTAATTGGGGCTTTCCGGGTCAACTGGACTTTGCCGAATATTTTTCTCGGTTTTTTTTTGGGTTTTGTGAGAGGAGATCATAGTTAAAATTTCAGAATTTTCCGAGCAATATTCAGGTTGGAAATCAACATTCTTTCAACAATACATTTTATCTGTTAACTGGGTAATTCATACCACTTGGTGGGCTTGATCTTGGTTTGGAGCTAAGCCAAACTATTTTTGGGTTTTTATGGGTTTGGTGTGAGGAGCTCTGGGTTAAATTTTCAGAATTTTTTGAGTAGTTTTGAGTGCATAAACTGCAATTCTTCTTTAGCAGCAACGACAATGTTTTTTGGGCAGTGCGTGCTACATTTTTGGGTCATTTGCAGCACTTGGGTCTACTTCATTTCACTTGGGTTTTGCATACATGTAGTGTGGTATCATATTTATTTATGTTACAAGTGTTTCCATGTTATCTGCAAAGTGTTTGACAAAAGTACTGCTTGCTAACTATTTCTTAAAATTTCTCAAAGAAAGTTTTTAATATTTGTTGAGTTAGTGAGAGAGTATGGTGAGTCTACATGAGGTGTTAATATTATATTTGGACCTCTTTGTATTTGTTGAATGTGACTTGTGAGGGATGAGTATGCCTTAATCTGAGAGGTCTTTGTATTGAGTCAGTTGGTCATGTAATCAAAAGTATATTGTTGTCTTGTTGACTGGATAAGGTATGCCAACTTGATTGAACTAAAACATGGATACAACCTTCATCAATTCTCTTAATAAACTGGCAACAACAACAATCAACAGACCCCTTTCCAAGGGGATACTTTCTATGTTACAACAATAGCAGCCACAAAAGCAACATGAGTTGGGATAAAAAATCCTATGCACTTGGGACATATTTGAGATTTATGGGGTTTTCAGTAAAAGCCCTTCTCAAATTGGAAGAACTTGCTTCACTCCTTTCCAAGGTGGATCAGTTAGATGGGAAGAACTTGATTTGGACTCTAAAACCAACCATGCTTGCCTTAGTAGAAAACAAGTATTTGGAGCACCCTTGGATAGGAGTCAAACTTCCAGTTGCCTCTTGTCTCAGTAGTATCATGATGCTGACCACACCTATACCCCCTTACAGTGATGAAATTATCAGGAGAGTCTTCAGACTGATAGTGGATACCTTTTAGGATTTGGATAACAGTGAGGGCCCTACCTTTGGGAAGAGGCTAGAGATTCAAGTCATGGCCTTGGTTAGATCTTATGACCTCATGTTTGAGCTAGATTGTGATGACTTGATCCTGCAGATTTTCCAATGCTTCTTCAACATTAGGAAACATAACCCTGATACAGTCATGACACACATGCAGTCCATTTTGTCCTCATGTATGGGAGGCCATGATGCCATTTGCAGGAGGTTGCAGTCGAGATTGTTGACCATTTGGAGGAGAGAACAATTGGTCTCACTTGTTGCTTAGGAAGTAACCGAAAGGTTGGTTAAGCATAACATTGGTTTGTTCAGGAGACGATTGACCCGATAGGAGTTGTGGAGGATTGGTGGTGACCAACCATGCAACAACAATGAGCTGAGGAGGAAGGGTCTTTGCTTCATGTGCAAGGAACCTTGGGGACTTGACCACTCATGCTTGAGTGACACTGAGGAGATGAAAGGGGTGGAGCAGGAGGAGATTCTTTCTGACTTTCAGGATGAGTCCATGGGTTCATACGAGGATGCCTTTGAGGAGCACGAGCAATCATGTGGATTTGTTGACAACATGCCAGATTTATATTCCAGTGTGTTTAGTGAGCAGTTAGTGGACCTTATGGGAGACATTCAGGGTGATGAGTCACCAGTGATGATTCAACATGATGAGTCACCAATGACGATTCAACATGAGCCACATATGGTGGGGCATGAGTTAGCTGAGGAGGATGATATGCACAATATGCACGATGAGCCTTTTGTGGAGAGCCAGTTGGAGGTTCATGTTGAGTCCTTGATAGTGGAGGATGACAAGCCATCATTTGGACCAACCATTGATGAGGAGCAGACAAATGCACAGATAGCCAGCATGGTTGTAGTACTTGTAGTCAGTTTGTTGTCATGAGGTGCTGGAGTCTGACAGGTTAGTTTTGTAGGAGGTTGGTAGACTGGAGGAGCATGGAGATCCTTGTCAAACGAGCAAAATGGTGGTGCATACATCTTTGGGTCTACCCATTGATGAGGTGCAAATAGATGCAACGATAGCTAGTAAAGCTATCACATTTTTAGGAAACAACCCTCTCTAGGAGTACATAGACAGGGCTTGCAGCACAACTTGCGCACTTTGGCCCATTATAGGGAGAGGGGCATGGTATCTTGGACATATCTTGTTGATGGACTGAACAGAGCAACATGAGTTGAGCATGGACCAATGACAACATAGTAGATTTGTTCCTTACATAAGTGTCCATACATTCGATTCTTTCCATGGGGTAAATTGGTGGGAGATCACGAGTTGGTATCCTATTAATGGAGCGATGTTTTTAGTTAGGGACATAGCGCAACAGTGGCCCTTAGGTGTGAGGCATACTACATGTTTCAGTTGAGAGTGGGATGTAGGCCGTTAGCTCATCTACATTCTAGTATAGTATTGGCATAGTGGTATTGACCTTGGTTTATGCCAGGGGTTGGACTGGAGAGGTGATGATTTGGTATTCTACTGGTGTCGCAACATCTACGGTCAGAGACAAAGCACAACTCGAGCCATGGGGTATGGACGAGGATGATTGGTTATGGTGGTTTTGCGATCTAGGTGGATCCATGGATGGCAGTTTGAGCTAGTGGTTTGTTTGGGATTCGGATGAGGGACCCATTCATCTTTGGGCAGATTGAGCTAGTGGTTTGTTTGGGATTCAGATATTGAGGGACCCATTCGTCTTTGGTTAGTTTGGAGGCATGGCGTGGTACAATGGTTCATTTGGGATTGTGGTATCAATTCACAAATGCCTCTGTAGTGGACAGATACAGATTTCTTGACAACAAGCAATATTGGGGCGGGAGGATTTGTCATGTCCCCACTTTTATTTTCCTCTATAGTACAACCAAATTGGATTTCTAGGGCACAGGATGACCAGGTCAGAAGAGCAGGATTATTTCATCAGGGGTCTCAGGGGAGCTTTGAGGAGTTTTTATGGGATTTGATGGCATTCGCTTGGCTTATTCCATCATCCGCATAACTTGCCTTTTGTTTTGTCGCATTCTGACAACTTTCAAAAAATGAGGTTATTATTGGGCATGACTTAATTAATTATGCTTGAGGTCGCATTCCGAGAGGATCATTTGATGGAACGCCTCAGTGTAATAGCTTGTTGGAAACAGAATGAGAAGATCTACATGATGGGATGCTGAGGAGTCACTTTTAGTGGCTAGGGAGAGTATGGTATTGGTGGGTGATTTACCATTTTCGCGAATTAAAAGTGACTCTAATTAGTCAATTAATTAATCAAAAGTAAAAAGGGAAAATGATTAATTGGGAAAAGGGCTAAAAGTGACTTAAGTAAATTAAAATTAAAAGGTCACTTAAGATAAAATCAATGGAGGAGCTTCTAGAATAATAATAAAATAATAAAATGAATTGTTTCTAGAGGCTTGGAGTTCTATCTATGGAGATCTATAAAAGTGGAGGAAACCATTTGGAGACATATTGGAGTTGAGTATTTTTCTTATAGAGAGGTTTGAGAAAGAGGTTCTCGACTTTCAGTAAGCCCTAGGATGAAAACCCTTGGGTTTCCATTTCTTGTGAGTTGGACGAAATTCCAACCCACCATTTAAGAGATTTCACCTAGAAATCTCACGGAGCTTCAATAGTGTTATTGGAAATCAGATCTACAACATATTTGAAGATTGGAGTGAGGATTATTCAGATTCTCAATTTGGGTGTTAGTTTCTAGTTGCTATTTTGAAGGCCAAGTTCAGTATTGCCATAGATTATTTGGTGGCCATCACCGTCTCAGCTACTTCCAGCTATTGCATTATCATTATAAATAAAGCTGAGTTTTTTGCATGTATTTCGTGTTCTATGTGTATTTACAATATTTATTAATTTGCGATAGTAGCAACATTTTTTATTTCTAGGTTTATATGTTATCTATTGACAATTTCTTGGTGCATTTTCATAATATTGTTGAATATAATTCACGACATATTTTCTTGAAGAAAATTTTCATAATTTTAACGACAAAATTCTAAACGTGACATTACAACTAAGGAACTCAAGTAGGGTTGTCCCCTAATTGATTTTCTCCAAGTGACTAGGTAGCCCCTTAATGGAAAAAAATTGTTAGCCTTAGAATAACTTTATTAATAACCAGAAACAAGTTAATTATTATATATGAATCATATATGAAGAAAAAAATTAAAAACACAAGCCACTCCACCATTGTACAAAATAAATTACACAAGGGTTTGCAAAAATATGAATTCTTTATTATGATAACACTTGTCTCAATTGATAGCAATGGTCTTACAATGAGGAGAGCCTAGCCTTTATAGAAAAAGTTACAACGAGTAGTTAACAACCAACTAATGGCTAGTTGGACTTTCTCTCAATAACATATTTACTATTCATTTACATTTTGGAGACTTAGTAAATTAATTCATAAATATTACAAGATATTTTTTAATTATCTACAAGGGGTTTGACTTGGATAAACTTTCACAATTTAGCTCAAGATTCCATTTGTTGATGGTCAATTGCCAAAATAGTAAACAATAGTAGTTCAATGTTCCACTTCGTCACCCTTAAAAAAATTGACTCGGTCCTGTGGAGGAGAAATTCATCTTCTAATGACTATTTTCTTGGTCCATTGCTCAACTAATTGTTCCACTAGGTCTCTAATGGCTAGTTGACTTCACCAACATCTATCTTTGACTTGACTTTTCCCTTTAGTAATTCAACTCAGCCACATGGAAGTTGGATCTATACAAAGCCTTTGAATTTCTAACAATTTCGACACCTGGGTGTGCTAAAACTAGCTTAGATTTGAACTGGGTATCTCTAGGTATTTTCATATCTTGCCTAGCATTGCCACATCATCATGACCTGTTGGAGCTCTAATGTCCATGTGAATTTGGAGAAATAGAGACATGGGTTTTGTTCCTTTATTTTTTATAGACCAATTTTAACATATTACATGCCAAATTCTATCAAGATTGCCCCTTGTAGACCCCTTTTGACATAATGCATGTCAAACAACCCATTGTTGCCCCTATTATGCCCCCCCCCCCCAATGGTTTCTTTGATCTACTGACCAAATTTGAACAAGTTGTAACTAGCAACTGGATGCTTAGATCTGAAAAATCCCACATGCCATGGAATCCTCTCATCAAACTCTACAATTTGAGGCTAGGTTGACTTTTTGACCATCAGGACCATTTTGTATTAGGAATTGTGAACTACCTCGAGAAACGTGAATGTTGTTAAAAGAGACTGCTTGATCTGAAAATGGGGCACTTAGGCTTTTTATCTAACTTACAAGAACCTCTCCCACTTCCAAAGCTTTAAATATTCCCAAGTCTTATTGATTAACCAATGCGGAATTAAGAAATGCTTGAAAATATAGGTGTATGCTTGAAAAACATAAGACAACAATTTAATTAGGAGTTCACCCACAACTCTTGGGCTACGTCTCCGTGAGCTCTAGTCAACTTGACTAGGTTCTCTGGGATTATGGCAGGTCCTTTTACAAGCTCTTGGCTCAACTCTTGCTGTTTTACACAGAAACGGTGGGTTCAGATACCATGTCATCCCCTGGCTCTTGAAGCTTTGGCTCTTGGCTTTGGTTCTTGGCTCTTGGTTTTGGCTCTTGGCTTCGACTCTGGCTCTTCGGCTCTGGCTCTGGCTCTGGCTCTTCGGCTTTGGCTTCTTTGGCCCTCTATCAATTTACAACGCTCTTGGCTTTTCACTTGACTTCCAAGTGACTCCCTCGGCTGCTCTTTTTGCTTCTGCGCTGCCTCCTTCGCCTTAGCTTCCTGCTTTGGCTTCACTTTCAGCAACAAAACCCCATCAACCAACAGAACCCCTGTCTCTATTGTTCTGTGGCTTTTTAAGCCAAATCAACGCTACTTGTTCATTTTCCCTTTCGGGCTCTCTGTCTTCCAACCTTTGTCCACTCAAATCCCCTCTCTGAGTGTTAGCAATCATTGCTAAACGTCCTCGGGGATAGTGGCCACCTGTGCTGTAACGGAAGAGTGCACCGGGCCTTTGAAATCCTTGAAACGACCATTCTCGGCTCACACAGGAAAATACACAGAAAGCCTGTAAAATCCACCCAAACGCGTCTATCAGACTTCAAAACTATGAAATCTACCTTATATTCCTTTGGGTCCGCCTTTGTAGCGATATCACCTCTCCACCATTGATCTGGGAGATCTAGATCCAATGGTTGTGGTCCATTTCGGACATCCCTTCTGTACGGAGGTTAGGTTGGTTTTCTCTCTCCTCGGCTTGGACACGTGGCAGCGAACGTATGGGATCGGGCAGAGCCCAGCCCAAACCACTTTTCGCCTTCGGTCCTCTCGAAATCCGCTTGTATCATGACTTCCCTTTTATATTTGAAATACATTAAACATTGGAAAATCCTGTAAAAAGGGCTCTATGCGGACTTGAAACAATATATATTTCCATTCTCAAACCCTTTCGAGTCCGGTTTTCATCGCATCAATGCTCCCCTTTGTATTTTGTTTAATAAACGAAATACATTAAAAATGCCGTTTGACGGATCTGAAATCTTATGAAATCGCGTTTATATTTCCATCAGGTCCAGCTAAGTGCATCACGCATATATATATATATATATATATATATAATCGCTCCTCTATGTAGTTCCGATTGCGATCCCCCGATCCGATCATAGTCGATTGCACGATCGATGATTGGCAAATCCAGGTTCCGATATCGCATCTCTGTCTACCTTTGATCCAATCGATCGGATTGGCGGATCGGAGTTTCCTTCGCCTTCAAGTAAATCTGGCCCTTTGCCTTTTTCCGATGTGATTTCCCTTTTTAAGGGTTTTTTGCCATTTTTAGGGTTTTTGCCTCTTTTTTCAAAGAAACTGGGCATCTTCTGGATGTGATAACTTCTTCATCCTAAGTCCATTTTAGCCCATTCAAGTTGTAGTAGATTCAGAAGAAAAAGATCTCTGCAATGGGTTTATTTCCGAGAGTAGCTTGCGATTGTCATTTTCCTCTAATTTACAAAGGATTTGTGCCATTTGGCACCTTTTACCTCTTATATGAAGTCTTTTAGACTTAGAGGTTTATCCAGGATCTATTTTTGGATTACCGCTATGCTCTAAGAGCTGTCATGAGGAATATTGCACCAAGGCCAAGGTCAAATACAAACTCAATAGACACTAACAATGTGGAATGACATATGTGCACCTAGACGCACGCTGGACTGGCCCATACACCTGTGATTACCTCGACAAATGCATAGTCTGATAAAACCATGAGTCCTCAAGAGAGTCCACCTAAAGCCCTCTAATCTGGTTTGGGACAAAAGTGACCTTAAGTAGAATTTCAAGAGACTAGGCATGGTCCAACCAAACAAATGAATACAGATTCAGTGACAAAGACATAGGTTTAGGATGCCAATATAAGACCTCACATGGCTTTTGACTTGTGACCTTGGGCTGACAATGGTGATGAATGCTGCATTGAAAAGTATATGTACACCTACTGACAGGCAGGGTAACAGGTCCTTTGTAGACATTAATATAGTTTGATTTTATCTTATTTTTTGTGAAGAGATTTTAATATGCCCAATTTAGATGGCTTTTGTTTGATCCCAGAATATTGTTGTACTATCAATTGTGTTATTAACAAAGGGAAAATCATCTATAGGGTTGATTATTATTGTAAAATGTTAATGAGTGGTAGTGTGTAACTGAGATGTCATAAGTCCTTAGCGAGCAACAAGTACCAAATGCCGATGATTTGAAATCCCATGGAGAATATCAAAAATGTTATAGCTGGAATTAAGATTAGGTTGACACAGGTGAGGATTTAATGCAAGGATAAAATCTTAGTGGGAGTGTTAATCAATATAATATATCAATGTCATATAGTAAAATTATTACTATATGCAAAATAGTTATATTTCTGTGATGCATGTGATTGCTAATGTATAGGAGTAGCTTTCATATTATGTATAGCCAAACTTGCAAAATGGCTGGGCAACAGCTTGTTTGTTGCGGTTGTCATGCTTTCTCTAGTATGGTTTGGATTTGACTTCATTAACTGCACATGTGAATTTAGATGATATTTTTATCTAATCGTGATGGAATTTACATTGTTGTGAGATGTAGTTCCTCAACAAACACAAGGTTGAAGATTATATAGGTGTTACATTAACTTAGAGTTGTCTGTGATGTAATGGGGAACAAATTTGATTGAGCCTTGTTCTCATCGAGACAAATTATTGACAAACACACAAATATAAGGAATGATATATTGTTTAATATGTTTGTGATCTTGGACCAGTAACCAATGTTTTGCTATGAGGGAAGCGATTTTGCCAATCATTAGTTGATATATTAGTTCCTTGATATGGTAAGAGTGTAAAAATCTTATTTTCTGGGTTTTGAAACTTTACTGTAATAGGTTTGTTCAGGCTGTAGAGGAGGGAAAACTTTGTATCAGGCATCAGAGATGAAAGTTATGAGATTAAGAAAAGGTCTGCATGCATGGCATTTAATATGATGGTTCCAGCGTGAATGTTGCATACCTTATTAAAGGTAAAAAATTAAACGTGGTTGGGTGCCTTTGCAAGCAACCCTTACTAATGACTGCTAAAATATTAGCAACAACAATTTTATAATTACAAACTAAAACAATGCAAGTGGCTTTACAGACAGATTGTATGGTATGTATGCGCTGTGGAGATGGGTAGTAGAAGTCAAATAAATTTTATTTTCTTTGTCATGTATTGAAAAGCCATTTTACTACCATTTGTTCTGTATTCGATGTGTTCACTGCTGCCAATTTAAGATGGCTAGTATCCTGTAGCCAAATGATGGCTAGCTTTCAAATATGCACGAACTGTAAGTCCAAGAATTGTCACGGGTTATCTTGAATGCTTGATGAGGTTTACAATGGAATGGCTTGGTATTTTTGTAAAGTGGCACATGCCTTATTGTCAAATGCAGCCACATTTTATTGAGGCTGTTCATTTCTTTTATAGCTGTATTTGCTAGTAATATAACAAGTGTTGGAACTGTTTGTACTATTACAACGATCATATTTATTTTATCTTTTCTATACAGATATAAATAAACGATGTTATTTTAAATTTCTTGAGTACTTTAATCATTCTTCATTTTTGAATCTTTTTGGTTGCAGGTTGCGGAAGGGCCATGTGACCAGAGTTTTGGAATTCATGTGGCTGAATTTGCCCAGTTTCCTGAAAATGTGATTGCTCTTGCTAAGGAGAAAGCAGCTGAACTAGAAGACTTTTCTTCTATCTCTGGAAATGTAGATCAAACAATGGAAGAGGTATTTTAGATAGCTAACTGGCATTTTGATGTTAGATTTAAAAAAAATGCATTTTCTTTCTTAGTTCCAAGAATTTACTTCAGATTGATTGATAGACTAAAATAAATTATATGTATAATTGCGGCTTTAGAATAGTCTTAACTCTTAGAGACAGGCATGGCCAATTTTTTGACCGTCTTCCAGGATGGTGATATTGATCAATGTTCATCCCTATTCAGGTCAATGAAGACTGAAGTCAAATGTGCATGCTGAAACCTTCATGTTTGTATGAATTTCAAAAGGGATCAGTTTCTCTGCCCTTTCCCAAAGTCAGGAATATTCCCTTCAGTGCCTCTATCTCTTGCACTAGGTCCCGATCATATATGGAATATCAGGTGTCCTCAATATTCAACCTTTCGATAGTGCAACTGAAGACTGCTAAAAACTCTCTTTTGCAGAATCTATATTATAAACCACTCTAGAGATGAGAGAATGTTATTAATGTTGACAGATGACCTAGGCACAGGTCAATGGGACTAGAGAAGCTAATTAATAAGCATAAATATGTATTATGGAGAAGAGATGACAATATTTTGAAATTATTAATGACCACAATTGGTCAGTTGGACACTAAAAAAGAAGTGCGTAAGGCATTTGTTTGCTAAAAGAAGAAAAAGCAAAGACCTAGTAACAAATAGGAGTAGGGTTAGACCAAGGACAAGCAAATCCTTAACAATGTAGTGAAGTTCAACCCTAAAGAGGAGAACAAATAGAGCAAGTGATTGCACAATGAAGAGGAGATGTCATCCAAGCCACATGAAAAACATTGAATAACAAAGTGGTCTTTAGCTATGTTTGAACTAGAGTGGGAACATGAGTTCCCATCAGTGATTGTGAAGTCTGCAATACTAAGTTTGATAATGTCATATGGAGAGTGGCCTTGACTAAGAGGAGTTGACTAGGTTGAGGAAGATAGTTGAGAAGTGTGCATAGAAACTCTCCTAAGATCCAAGGGTAATAAACTCTTAGAAGAGGGAAAAATTTAGTGGTGATCTCATCCAAGAAAATTATGCTTGGCATGGGAGAAAGCAACAACCCTTCCACATTGAGAATTGGAATTGGTATGATTGTGGAGCAATTTGAGTGAAGGGGCACAATCATATTGATTTGTTGTTTTCCATGGAAAAATCCTCAATACTTGTATGATGCTTGACAAGTCCATTTGACAAGTTGGATGGAAAGAAGAATGTAATTGATTAGGTAGATTTGTAGGGGAAATTCAAGCTTGATTGTCTAGAGGAGACCACCTCTTTGAGAAACGGGGTTAAGAATCTTTGTTTGGGATAATGGAAAAAGTATTCCCCATTAAATCTCCATAAGGATAATGAAGTCTCACATACGTTTCGTAATTAATAGAAACTTGAATTTGAAATCTTTCTTGTTGAAGATAACTTACATATATTATAAAGATAATGGAAGAAGTATTCCTCGTTAAATCTCCACAAGGATAATGAAGGCTCAGATAAATATCGTAATCAATAAGAAACTTGAATTTGAAATCTTTCCTATGAAGATAACTTACATATATTATAAAACAAATGATATATACAAAGAGAACAACATATGTAAAATAAATGATGATATATAGTCGAACTTTTTTTAGATTTACTAAAGTAAACTAGGTTGAGGCATTGTCATTGGAAAATGTAGTAGGCTTGGTGCAAAGCCTCACTAGGCAACCTAGGTCTTATGGGAACAAAGAGATTAACCACTACTGTCACCTCAGTGGCTTCTCTTTGACTTTTTTGTGGTGGATGTTATCCTCACGAGGGAGGCTTTCCGAAAGTACACCAAACAAGGTCATCAACAAACAAGGGCTCAAGGGTGATAAGAGGTCAAGTGGTTATGGAGGAAGGTATTAGTAGGGCATTGGCGGTTTTGATATGAGATATAAGCAATCAAACACTCTTTCCACCAATTCCAATAGATGAGAAGAGGGTTGCTCTAAACTAGGGTTTTATTGATAGGTAAGTTTACAACATGCAAAATCATATAGCAGCTAAAAATAGTGTCTAAGAGATAGACTCAATAAAGTATTAAAGGCTATCAAGAGGTACACCAAGGAAAAGGAAACTTATGGAGTCTTTAATGGCTTAAGATGCATAAAAGAACAATCTAAGACTAGACATCAACCCTAATTTGGGGATAAAGATGCAATAAATGATATATTTTGTCCTTTCAACTTATACAATGCAATTTTAATTTTTTATTGATAGAACAATGCCATTGATGCAAATTTATGATAACATGCAAAGTTAAACCAAACCCCAACTCTAGCTAGCAAGAATTAAGAAATGAGATAGAATTTTAAGGATGATCACGACAAGTAGACTAATTGAGCAGTGGAGTCAATTATGGCATGGCCTATGATGAAGGGCCTTGGATGAAGAGAGAGGAAGGATTTTCTTCTCTTAGAAACCTTAGAGACTTCTCTATATGGGATATTTAAGGTCAAAGGATGCATAAACTAAGTTCCGTTGATGGATTCATGCAAAACAAATTTTACGTACCATAAAGATTCAAGATTTCAAGAAGAATATTGCATGTTTTTAATATGGCCCAATAAAACCCCTATTCAGCAATATAACATGCAAAATGGAAGTTAATAACAATAACTTAGAATTTCCACAAGAATCACTTCATCAATGCTAGACAAGTCTCTCCATGCAAAAATCTCTCTTCCAAGAAAATTCGCTCCACTAAATGTTCATTGCGTCCAAGAGAAAAGTACAAGAGGAAGAGAAGTGAGTGAATGAGTGATAATACTTATGAAAGTTACTTTCAAGTTCCCTTTATTCATATGAAGACAACCAAGTAATTTTTCATAATTTTAGAATTAAAAGCCCTTAAAATTTGCTTCAGCATTCAACTAGGCCTAAAGGTCACAAGCCGACCTTAAGATAGTTTTAGAACATAATAAATATGTCAAAATATCCCACACGTGGGAATAAATGCTTTCCAACATGGAGTCATCCTCCTAGAATGGACCATATTTGTTAAGCAAGTGATAAAGTGGTCCTTGAGTGCTCCTCATTTCAAGGTAATCATCAAAGTGCATGGGTACATCTCCAAATAACATCTCCTGCACAATGACATCCTCTCCAAGAAGGCTCATGTCACCCTTTTAGGGCTTGTGCAGATGACATGGCAAATTTTGAGGTAAGCGTTGGCATCTAAGCATGATGTGCTAGGCCTCCAAAGTCATTTTAGTGGTCTCCATCATCATTTGGGCTTTGGAACAGGGCAATGTCCATCAAATACAGTCAAGGTCATCCAAGAAGCATCTTGGGTCCATTTGGGCACATTGTCAAATAAGCCAATGCATTGGCCTCATGGTACAATGTTTCAACATCTAGAGGTGTAGCAATGGGGGCACAACCATGTGGAGGCTCCTCAAAGCCCAACATTCATCTTAGGAGGGCAATGATAGGGTTGCAAGGTGAACTCTACTCTCAAGAATGGGCAAAATTTCCTCTAAATGGTGCTTAATAGGTGTCAAGCTAAGTCACCTAACACGACGACATGGGACATGGAGGGCATGGAAATGCAAGTATCCAATACGAGACATGACGACCCTAGAAACAAAACGTCGAGGACACATTATACACACACACACACACAACAACAACAACAACAACAAATTAGCGAATTATCATATGTACAAAAATGAAATATAAACAAAGATTCAAATCTCTTTATAATTTACAAACTAAAAGTCTAAAACATTTACAATTTTACATGATGATAATGCAAATTCACATATACAACTAGTGCATATAACCAAATTAGCATTGAGTACAATTCATCTGCAAACCAAAAACACATCAACAAAGAGGCTCTAAATGGCCTCTAGAGTCCAAGAAAATGATGCTACAACAAATAATTAGTACTACGTATCATCAAAATCTTTGCCTATATTGGGATCCTCATCATTAATATCACCCTCTAAGCATTAAAATAACATAGAAAATGCTCAACATGTCAAATTGAGATTTTATTTGAGTGATGTGACATTTTTACTAGGTTATTGATAAACGAGTTCAACAATCACTGCCACCAAAATCTAGGTATATAGAGGGATTGGTGTTCGTTATTAAATGCTAGTTTTATACCCTCATACATGATATAATTGAATGGAAATGTCACAATCCCCAAATCTTGAAATCCTGAAAATTGTTATGTCTATTGGCTTTTTAGTGGGATCTAAAGTTATACTTTCTCCATATGAAATCAAACGAGGTTGAAACCACTTACAAAAACTATGAAACAATTAATGTTAATGTTAAAAATTACATAGAATTAGTAGGGCTTGGACAAATCCACTTCTCAACGCTTGAAATCCCTTCTAACACTGCTTAATCGACCTTAGTTGCACTCCAAAACCTTTGAGACCTCTAAACCTGTGTTTGAATTGTGTGCCAATGCGGCAATAAATCGATTTTAAGAAGCTGTGGCTATTGGGAATCATGATTGTCGTTAGACCAAAAGCCACATGTGTTAATCAACCATCGCATCGCCAGAGCTAAGGATCCACGAGAGGTGGTTGGTCCATGTCACGAAACACACGAAAAGCATTGGTTTATCCAATGTCCAACATTTTCCTCTGACGCGAGTCGGGTGTGTATCGTACTCATGACCTATGCTCTGATACCACTTGTTGGGAATCATGATTGCTGTTAAACCAAAACCCGTAGGTGTGAATCAACGATTGCATTGCCAGAGATAAAGATCCATGAGAGGCGATTAGTCAATGTCGCGAAACACATGAGGAGTGTTGGTTTATCCAATGTCTAATAGTAGCTACCTTTTTACCAGACACATATTGGAAAATTAGGACACGAGTAGGGCTTGAGTCAAACTCGTTTGGACGTGTCATGCACATGTTGTGTTTGACATGAGTCAAATTTGTGTTGGACATGTCTCACGCATATGTCATGTTTGACATGTGAAATACGTGACACGAGGTGGTGGATAAGGATGTGCCAGGTAACTTAGGTGTCAAGTCATCCTTCAAAGGATCTCTATTGCATGAGTGATGAACCACTTATAACATACCCTTAAGATTAAGTGAGATCAATGTCATTAGGGACAACAACTATCATAGTGGATCATATTCAATGTTAGGGTTGTTACCTATCCGATTAGCAGTGTCACTAGGGACCTTGAAGCTTGCTAGATGGGCTCACACAGGGCCAGGACTCACTATCACCTCGACCCAAAACCCAATTGTTTAGACCCAAAAACCTCCTAAATGGTCAAGGGAAGAGTTTCTATGATAGAGTGGGTTTTGTCTCTACGAGAAGTTGCCCCCACTATTGACTTAATAGCCCCCAAAACGTTCAAACTCAATTAGGAGTGGCCCCTTTGGTGAGGCATCTCTTGCCTTTAGATTGAGTGTGTGATTAATACAAACCCCTGCACGATTTGATGCTCCACTCCGAAATGGTCCAGTCACTTGGAGTGATCCACCTGCAAAACAAGAATGACCTTTTAGCTAGAGCTGATAAAGTTTTAGGGTGCCTTGGTAGGTTTCTTGCTCTTTGCACTATATACCTATTTGTTCTTCTGGTTTCCCATGAACTTTAGTGTTGGGTTCTTCAAGGATCAATGCTACACAATCTTCCTCTTCAACATACAACATTGATGGGTTGTATGCTTCAAGTGATCAGTGTTAAACACTAGATGAATGGGCATGTAGGTGGGTGGATCCAATGCACACCTTACTTCTAGTGTACTTGATGATAATGATAGTGAAGGGCCATATATTAGTAACTTAAGTCTTTTGTCTTTCTCCTTGAAGCTTTTTAAGGATTAAACCATTAAGTGTCCTAAAGAAAATTTGTGTAACTTTTAGATGTTGATCATGCTTAACCTTGTGAATTTGTTGACTCCTTTTCAAAGGTTTCTTGAACTTGATCATAAATTTTTTGTTTGTCATATTCGAGGTTTATGACTAACATGTGTTTAATGACTTTCACCATCCTTGCCTCAGGGATGGTTCCAAGAATGCTAATAGAGTGTTTGGAAAGTAGGGAAGGTGCTCTTGAAACCATGAAGTCCTTGTCACATTGTGAATTGCACATTTATAATTATGTTGTGCATATGGGATGTTGGCATTGCTACCCACCAAAATGGGTGACCCTATAGGAGAAATTTTTTCTCCCATTCTTCGCATCCAGTCGGCCAGCCATGTAGCCCCTAACAACCACCACAGGTTGACAATGTGCCATTTTATCTCTGCCACCTGTATCAGTCATATGATTTCTCACCCATCCTGTAGCAGCACATGGACGAAGGCGGGCTTCCAATGGAGGTACTTTATTCATTTTGCAATTAGGTGCTTATGCTAGTTTGTATTTGGGCATTTTATATGGATTATGGGGTGACTTGAAAGGAGGGGTTTTGACCATGATCTTGTTCCCTCACCTTAAATGGGGGGTTAATCTTTGATCCTAGTCCAGTGGGACCTCCCCTAATGTCCCAATGGGTATAGGAGGGGCACTACTCGGGAAGCATTGATTGAGATAACGTTGTTCCATCTTTCCCTATTCCATACTTACCATTTTCCATCTTAAATTACAAGCCCATATTCCACCTCCATACTTTTGGTTCAACTGACCATTGGTTCTCTGGGATTTTGCACCCATACATCTACATACTGGGTAGGGCCCGTAACTTTGCCTTGGGAGGTTGGTGCAGCTAAAAGAAAAGGAAAATCATATTATTGGCACAAATTAAAATAAAAGAATATCAAAATGCAAAAGATGGTCGTGATATGCACATTAGCCTGTGGGCAAAAGCCTAGCATGAGTTCTACCTCACTCATTATGGCCATTACTCAGTTCTTGAGCACGTTGCTCTATTACATAATAAAAGGAACCCTTGCATGTCCCAACTCCGATGATCAACGGAATGACTCATCCTTAGGGGGTAATACAACTGTTATACATCATCCAAAGCAAGCTCTAACCCTTTGAGCTACAAGCAATAATACAAGAAAAAATCAAGCAAAAGGCGTAGAGGAGGGGTGGAAAAACAACGGCCTAGTTGGTAACTCATGCATCCATGATTACTCACTACTCACATCTATACACTCGAGATGTGGATCTCGATCATGCTGGTCCCTTTGACCATGCCTATGCTATCAGAACTGAACCAGTGGTTGAACAAAAAAACCTTGTTGATCGGGAACCAGTCGGAATCAGAAAAAAACTGGTTTACCTAAAACACATAAAATATTCATATTTTAAAGAAAAACATATATATTCATGTGCATCCATATGAATCCAGACCATTTATACACAAAATAGCACTTAGTGCATATAACCAAAATAGCACTTAGTGCAAAGCATCGTTGAACCAAAAAACATCAAGAAGCAGAGTCTAAAGGGCCTTTATAGTCCAAAATAACATGATAGTATGATACTACAGTCTACAATACTACAACTACAACCTACAAGTGCTAGTTGTCAATGTCATCATCAATATCATTATCCTGATCATCCTCCTCATCCTCATTAGAAGAATGAGTAGCATCGAAGTTTGCAATTGTTGCTTATATTGGGATCTTCGTCGTCACGATAACCCTCTAAGCATTAAAATAAGATAGAAAAAGCGTAGCATGTCAAGTCAAGATTTTGTTTGAGTGATGGGTACATTTTTAGTAGAGTCATGATAGAGGAGTTCGACAACCAATGCCACTAACATCAAAGTACATAGAGGGATTTGTGCTCTTTATTAAATACTAGTTCCTTACCCTCGTAGATTACAAAATCCAATAGAAATGTTGCAATCCTCGCAATCCTGATATCCTGAAAAATTGTTAAGTCTGCTTGATTTTGAGTGAAATCTAAAATTCTACTTTCTCTGTATGAAATCCAGTGAGGTTGGAACGACTCTCAAACATCTTGAGTCATTTCATGGTAATGTTAAAAATTTAGGTAAGAGGATGGAAATGAAAGATTAAGTAGAATGTCACTTTTACTTTAAGAATATGAAAGATTAAGTAGAATGTCACTTTTACTTTAAGAATTTAACATTACCATGAAATGCATAGAAATAATAGGACCATAGGCTTGAATATTAGGTTGGCCTAGGAGAGATTTAGAAGTGGGCCAACCAAGTGAAAAAATGAAAAAATAAAAAAAAGGAAAATTTTTTACATTGACATGGAAAGGTACAATCTGCACAAAACCGGTCCTGAACTTGCCTGTTCGGAGGCTCGGTTCTAACTGATTTTGGGCCAAAAAGGGCTGGACCGACTAGTTCCACTAGTTCTGATAATATTGGACCTAAGAAACAAGATTTGGCCTCCCCCACCCTCGTGTCCCGAATCCCACAAATTGGACACGATTCTCTAGGACACGTGTCCGATTCTCGTGTCCAGCATGTCCTAGAACGTGGGATTCTCGTGTCCAGAATGTTCTAGCGTGTCCTAGAGCGTGTCCTGGAGTACACCCATTTATCATTGTTGAAGATTGTAGATACATAATTTGTCTCTTCATTCATCATGTTGAAGAGGTTGAGGAAGGTCAAAACTCCTCTTGGGGCCATGGTTATTTCAGAGTTTTGGTATTTTTGGAGAAAGACAGAGCAAGCAACCTCAAAAAGAGTCAAGGACATAGTGTTAGATGATGCTTGGTGGGAGAGGGTAGGTCTCACTATTAAAATCATGGGCCGTATCATTGCTTTGCTACGATTTGTAGATATAGACCAACCCATCCTAGGAGAGGTTTATTGGTGATGGTATTGCATGTTTGAGTCTATGAGGACCATTATTTTATAGAATGAGTGCCCTGATTATGAGACATCATCAGAGGCCTTCTTCACCACCATACAATATATTCTTGTCAGCAGATGGGACAAGAATTCCACACCTTTGCATTGTTTGGCTTATTCATTAAACACAAAATACTACAACCATGAGCGCTGATTCCCTCCTCACATGGGTGGTGGAATTTCACAAGGGAGGAATGATGCATTGAGACAGATATTTTAGGATAGAGCATCCCTTGATGAGGTGGAGGATGCCTTTGTAGAGTTTTCCACTGGCACTGGGCAATTTGCCAGGATATGATGTTATTAGAGACAGGGGGCTAAGAAGCCCTATTCTTGGTGGGGAACTCATGGGGCGGAAACATTTCCTCAGTCCAATCATTATTCACTAATATGACACCGCTATTTTTGGACAAATGTCCCTGAAAAACCCAACTTGGGAAAACCACTGCAGTAGCTGAGGGTTTTATTATTATGCAGCAGTGAGAAGTTCCGAGTACAATAATTTGGATGCTAAAATTTAGATATCCTGTAGAGAAAATACTGGCAAAAATATCTAGAGGGAATTTATCCTTACTCCAGGTAGTTTCGACATTGGATTGCCTCTGTAAAGCAAGTTGTCCAACTGGGCCTGCACAGGCTCTGCATCAACCTGATGTTTCCTGTTGCAATTGCTTCCCGAACTAACTGCTGATCTATCCGTCTTGCTTTCTGTTGGTTGGGAAAACGTCTCTTTGACACTCTAGGACTCCTTCCCAGCCTCTGGAATTGAAAGAATCTGCCCTGTTCAGCAAATCGAGGTGCCTTCTTGAGTCTCTGTGTTGCCTCTGCGCAACCTCCTAGAGAAGTCTCGACCTCTTTGCAAATGTGCTTGCTGGATTTGGAAAACTTCCTCCAGCCTCACTGTCCCTGCCCCTCACTGCCTCTGATTCCTCATTGAAGGTGGAACTCTCTGACAATTACCTGTTGCGACTTCAAAAAATTGAATTCTCCAAGTGTCTCTGGTGTATTCTCCATCACCACATTGATCCGTTGTTATATCTTCTTATTGGGACTCCAATGACCAAGATTAAATCTTAATCATGGCTTAGATTATTTCTAGATCAATCTGTATGAGTTTCTAGAGAATTCTCACCTTGACTTAATTAATTCTCATTAATTAACCAATTTTCCTAAGTTTAGACAGGAAACATTAAAAAATTGGTTAATAATCTAATTAAGTCATCTCTATGTGAAATTTCCAGAAACGATTTTGGGTTTTGGAGATCTCATGTATTCTAGCCTCTACACCAAATTTCGTGGCTAAAACACATTCGATGCTATAGAAACTAACACTCCCTCTTAGCGAGGATTGTGTTCTCTCTAGTGCTGCACATCCTGTCACAACAGCCTGTCTCTGTATCACCTCTTGTCACATTGCAACTCTGATGCTGCATCTATGTTGCTGTTGACACTGCCATACTACTACCAACATTGTATCTGCACTGCAACTACTTCTCATTTGTTGCTGTTGCAACTGCAATAATTGCAATGGAGAAGCATCGAAAATATTGAATCAATTGTATTTAGTATGATGCATCTGTCTCCTAAGTCATTGACTGCTACTAGCATCTGCGCTGTCGCTGAAGAATCCGCGCTGCTGCTGACTCATATATTGAGCCACCTGCTTTGTTGACAACACTGCACTGTGCTCCTCAACATTTTACTGCCACTAGTTTGCAACAGTCACTTTGGTAATGACTACATAAATTGCCACTGATCCATCTGGCTACTGAATATTTTGGGCCACCGTAGCAAGGTAATGATCCATGAGGTGGACTCCTCAAGGACCCAACCCACGTTTTGTAGCTCTCTAGGGCAACAACTCCAAGTCACCCCACCTCACTCCTGGAGGTATAGTTGCCATCATCGTGAAGTCTTCCTCCAACTTGGAGGACAACCTATCTTTCTCTTCGTGTGCTGTTGCCTAGTCCTGCTTCTCCTGCTTGTCCTTCTTTTTTAGAGGACACTGGGTACTGTAGTGGCCGAACTCGCCACGCCTGAAGCACTTGACCTTAGATAGGTCCTTGTTCTTCTTCTTCTGCTCACCTTGCCCTTGACTAGGACCCTTTGATGCGAGGGCCACATTCTCCTCCTCCTTCACACCCTTCGGTTCGTTGCTATTGCTGCCACTGATGGAGCACTTTAGCAGAGCTCGCCTCAACTCTTTCTGCTAGAAGTCAACCCACATTCTGTCCCATTCTGGTAGCATGTCTTTGCCCAATATGCTTTGGACGAAGACTTGCCAATCCTTCGAGACACTGTTTAGGGCCAATCGTACTAGCTTTGAAGGTTGAGGTGCTGCCCTAACAGTTGCAAGTTGGTCTCGAACCTCTTGAATCCTGATGAGAAAGGGATCTATGCCTTCCCCCTTCTGTATCCTAATGCATCTCAACTTTTCTTCCAAGAACATCTTTCGCTGCTCGGAAGTACCTTGGTATAGCATGGAGAGAGCATCCCACATTTCTTTCACTGTTCTCGTGGTCGTTATATGTGAGGTTATGATTTCAGACTCCATCCAAGGTCAACCGTTTCGCTTTTGCTATTTCCTTTTTGTATTCCTTAAGCTGGTTTGCGTCGCAGGGAACTGCCAGCACATTATCTATGTAGGCTTTCAGGCCATATTCATCTAGAAGGAAGGACATCATAGACTTCTAGATGGCATAGTTGGAAGCACCATCTTGATCCCTAAGCCCTGCTGTGGCCATCTCTGAATATGTCGAAAACTCCCTCTTTCCCTCTGCTTGGCTGCTGTGTTGCTACTCACACTCTCTTTTGGAACGCAAAAATTTGCTAGTTGTTGTTGCCAATCTGCTTGGAAAAATTTAACTTCTGAGACTTGAAGCTCCCTAAGAGAAATTTTCCCTTTGCTCTGTGTGCTTTTCTCTTCCACACGAAGCTGGTTCTGCTGCTGCAAAACTCTTTGCATCCAACTAGAAATTTTCTCACTGAAAATTTGAGCTGCAGCTACCCCCTCTGACTGCTGGAATCACAATCCCAGGGAATTCGACTTTTCTGGAACCTTGCAACTGAAATTCGAATTTCTGCACTAGCAATTCGGCCCGCTTGTCTGGGTAATGCGTCGCCTCTGAAAATATTGGCTTGCTGCTCCAACTGAACAGCAAAATTCTCATCTCCGCTTCTGAGCTTCCTGGTTTATCACTCATGCTCTGATACTGTGTGAAAATTCCAAAACTATCACAACAACTAGAAATTATTTTCGTAATTGTTAATTTATTTAACGATTTATTTGTAGTTTGCTATGACAAATACCAAATAATTCACATTGTGATTTTCACAAACAAATACTACAGAAAGAAATAACGTTGAAATTTGAGAAAATATAGCACACATACATAAAAATATGACACCATTATTTTTGGACAAATGTCCCTCGAAAAACCCAACTTGGGAAAATCAGTGCAGCAGCTGAGGGTTTTATTATTATGCAATAGTGAGAAATTCTGAGTACAATAATCTGGATGTTGAAATCTGGCTATCCTGGAGAGAAAATAGTGGCAAAAATATCTAGAGGGAATTTACCCTCACCTCGGGCAATTCTGACTTTGGATTGCCTCTGAAAAGCAAGCTGTCCAACTGGGCCTGCGCAGGCTCTGCATCAACTTGATGCTGCTTCTTGTAATTGCTAATCTAGCTGTCTTGCCTACTGCTGAGTGCAAAAAGATCTCTCCTACACTCTGGGACTCCTTCCTAACCTTTGGAACTGAAAATGTCTGCCCTCTTCAACAAATCGAACTGCCTTCTTGAGGCTTTGCGCTGACTCTGTGCAGCCTCTTGGATAAATCTAGGCCTGTCTGCAAATGTACTCCATGGACTTGGAAAACTTCCTCCAGCCTCACTGTCCCTGCCCCTCATTGTCTCTTCTTCCTCACGGAAGCTCGAACGCTTCGACAACTGACTGCTACTACTCTGGAAAATCAAATTCTCTAAGTGTCTTTGGTGTATTCTCCATCACCACATCGATCTCTTCTAATATCCTCCCTGTTCGAACTGCAACGACCAAGATTAAATCTTAATCGATCGCTCAAATAATTTTTGGATTGATCTGTGTGAGTTTTTAGAGAATTCTCACCTTGACTTAATTAATTCTGATTAATTTACCAGTTTTCCTAAGTTTAGACTTAGGAAACATTAAAAAATTGCTTAATTATCTAATTAAGTCATCTCTAGGTGGAATTTCCAGAAACGATTTCTGGGTTTTGGAGATCTCGTGTATTTTCTCCTCTCCACCAAATTTCGTGGCTAGAACACATCCAATGCTACAAAAACTAACAAATCATAATTTCAAAATTCAAAAATTTCCTTTTGACCATAATTCTTTTCTTTTTCTTGTAGCCATGAAGAACATGATTCATATAAATTTTCTTTCACAAATATAATTCATAATTCATCATTACAAGTAAGAATGAATATTACGAAGACCGACCATAGCTTCATATTTCAACAATTTGAAGTATTAAATAGCAGTGTTCCACGGGGACGCGTCCCCCAGGGTGGGGTGCGCGCACCCCTCGCACCCCACGCACCCGGGACGGGGAGACTCTCGGGGGTGCATTTCCCCACGTCCCCCTTTTGGGGAGACTCGGGGAGACGCAAGGGGGTGCGTTTCCCCAGTGTGGGAGACTCGACTCCCCGAAAGGGGTACTTCTGGGTGTCCCCCCCAAAAATGGGGTACTTCTGGGCGTCCCCCCGAAAATGGGGTTCTTCTGGGCGTCCCCCCGAAAATGGGGTTCTTCTGGGCATCCCCCCTTCATTTTTGTCTAAGTGCCCTTTATAAACAAAAAAAAAAAAATGAAAATTAATTGTGACACTAGATATTGATGACCGACTCTTCACTCTCAACTATTTTTGAGTTTGAAACTTTGAGTTATATAAATTGAAAATTTTAATTTGGTGTTCAATTTAGAATCTAGAAGACTAGAATGATGAATGACGAATTCAGAATTTCCAATTTTCAATTTAATTTTTAAATCAATGATTCAATGTAAATTATAGAATGATGATTGATGAATGATGAATGATATGGATCAATGTACATTGTATTTGAATATTTCATATTGAATTTTATTATTGAATCTTATGGTATTGGATCCTGATGAATTAGCATTTAGAACATTATAATGAGTATGTCATATGAATGATGTATGTATCAATTCATGAATGATGAGGACGGACCAAGATTCAATTACAATATGTTATTAATTACAATATGTTATTATTTGATTCAATTATGAATTTAAATTTTATGTATGGATCAAATTTGAAATTTCAATGTATTGGTATTACTATTACTAATTAGTCTATTTAATATGCTTTCTTTATTGAACAATGAATATGAACATGAAAATTTCAAAATTATATACATATATATAATATATATAATTAAAAATTATATTATATATACCTCGACGTCCCCCCGTCTCCCCTAAATTTCCCTAAAATTTGAGGGTACTCCCACACGTCCCCTTTGTGCGTCTCCCCGCACCCGCGTCTCCTCGTCCCGGAGACTTGGTGGAACATTGTTAAATAGCCCTTTACATTCAAGCTTGGTTCACTTAGATGCAAAAATGATTATTGTCCATGATGATTGGTTGCTTTAACTAGGCTTTATGTTGTGATTGTTCGGTGGTTTAGCAACCCATGACTTGGGCACCTTACCCACAGGTACCTAGGCCCCAGAGAAGTATATTGGCACCCACAGGTGAAGCGTTGAGAGCCTTAGGTCTCCAAGTAGTAGCAACACATCATACCTACCCCTGGGCACCTCTTGCACCCAGGACGTTCTGCCACTTTGCACTACATTTGATGATTCTTCAGGATGATACACCTGGACCAACATACCCCCAGGTTGGCCTTAACACCTTTTGAAGGGTGGCAGCTGATTTAGGGCCCGAATGAGGATGGTCTCACCTTCAGAGGCTTCGGAGGGCTAATATCACATTGAAAGCCCTTAATGTTGTAGTAGAGATGGACATTATCAACAGTTGGAGACCTAGGAGACCACTTTATTGTACCACAAGTGGATTTTGGGGACCACAGAGGGATATTGATGGAGATTTGAGCACCAACCCTAAAATGATGATTTTTAGAGGCTTCTACACCACACTTGGCTGTCAAAAGCCTCAACGCATGATACTTGGAGCTCATTTCATGGATGATGTCAGCGTTGTGAGGCCTCATGGCTCAGACATGTGGCCTTTCATTTGCATTTAATGATTTATGTCTAAGCTAGTTGGTTTGGCTTGTAAGCCAAGGTTTTGTTATAATTTTAACTTGTAATTAGCGGCTCTTAGGCTAATTAGAGATTTGTCCTCCTCATATAAATAAAGGAGACGACTTTTTCATTTCTCATCATCATCACTTGTGAATTCAACCTCTTTACTTGAGAATTTTAGTCTCTTGTATGTATTGGAGAGATGTGATCTTTGGAGTATATTTTGTCTTGGAGCTATATTGTTGTCTTTGGAGAAGCAACCTTGGATTAATGGTTGGATTATACACACATATTGCCCTTTAAGTGCGTTTATTGGAAATCTCTGATTTCAGGTCCAATGTATGTAATAATTTAGTGATCTAAGTTTAATATTGTGCTCTAAATTTGTTGAATATCAATTTTATGGAAGCTAGGTCATATCAATTTTATTGCATTTATGATATGGGAATGACAATTCCCTTGGTGATCTTACATTAGCTCTCCCAAGTGAATTTTGATCCCTCACAAAGGTAATAGTCAGGGTTTTGATGCTAGGGCATCAAAACATCCTTACTCCTTTGCAAGTGTTATCCAACCTAAAGAATCCATAGCCTCCATCAACTAGGACTAGGCATTGGCCATCCATTGTTGGTGATCAACTAATATTTTGTCCATAATTTTGGATTCTCTCTCTCTCTCTCTCTCTCTCTCTCACATTCAACCCTTTTAACGCCAAGCAACCAAATAGGGCCTAGTGCGAATTGACTAGGAAGGGAGATTTTTGGTCTTGGAAAGTCTAAACATCAAGGGTTGTAGTGGTTGCCTCAAAATTATTCGCCTTAGTGGGCATTATTCCAATTTCACCCATAATTTCTCTTGCCCTAGTTGTTTTCCCTAGGGTGAAACCCTAGTTTGGCTATAGCTTCAAGATGAGGGCTTCTTGAGGGTTTCACGTGCCATAACCTTGTTGAAACACATCTTGGGAAACCCTTTCTTGACACTTTGAACTTTGGCCATCTCGACTGACAATATATCAATCAAACCATGGGTCTTGTGTTGGCCCAATTTGGCCTCTCTAAGGAAAGCGAATAGCCTCCTCTTCATAGTTGGAGCCTAGGACCTAAATTTTGTCTTTCCCTTAGAAGCCTTTAAGTCACCTCATACTTTGAAACCTAGAATATCTATTATCGATGACCTTATATCAGAACTCCTTCATTGGTGAAAATCCATAAAGAGCAGGGGGTAGTAGCTATGGTGACAGTGGGCTACTACCTCATTATTGTCACTTGGTCTAGTGATAGCCTTGTAGGGTACCCCTCTCAAAGGTTTGCTAGAGTTTGTGGCAACAAACATCCCACACCTTTAAGATGTTTATGATCATTGAACTATGGGGCAATTTACTACCTTTGTTTGACCATTTGTATCTAGAGCTTGGTATACATAAATCCCCATAAAGGCGGACCAAAAGTAGCTCAAAGATCCATTGTTGTGGTTAAAGAAGCTTGATGATGGTAGAGCAAAGTTCACCCATACTTGGTCAACGAACATCCATGTTACTCGTGTTAAAATTACCTTCTTCTATGATATCAATATGCCCATTCTGCTAATGTGATCAATCACCATTAGAGACTACTTGCCTCTACTAGTGGTATGTAAACCTTTGAGGAAGTCCATTGACATTAACTCTCATGGTTTGTTCGAGATTGTAAATGGGATATACTTGCTTAATTTCCGTTTTCTTGGCTTTTGATATGATACAAAGGGGATCATTTCTTAGGAATCTTGGCACATATGAGCCATTCTGGTGTACGTCTGCAATAAATGATTGCTTTCTCCCCTACCATGTTGATGTTATTAGCTTACACAAATGCTTCTACATAGGCTTGGTGTCAGGCATGCAAAAGATTTTAGATTGCCTCTTTAGGTGCTTGCTTGGGAGGAGTTGTTGAAATTGTAACTAGTGTCTATCTTCATATGTAATGTAATTGCATCATCAAAATAGTTATTACATTCATTATTATTGTTATTTTATCTTTGGTTAAAGCATGTTCTTCATGCTTATAGAGTTAAAAGAGTAAAAAAGAAAATGTACTTGAGTCAAGTCCCATTTGGAATTTTGTAAGAAAAGAAAAGGAAATTTTATTTTGAGTTAAAGAGGCAAACAAAGACCAAGTCGACCCTCCTTGGCCAAGTTGGCCAATGTGGCAGCGATTTGAGCCTCTTGGACAACTATATATTACTAGCAATTGTCCTGAAAGGTACAAAGCAATGTTACCAGACTCGGAATCAGCAATAAATTGGCGAAGCAAAAGAGCGAAGAGTTTTAATCGGATCGGGAATAAATCGGGAAAAAATCGGCAAAAAATCGTTGAATTCATTAAATAAAAATATACACATATATTGAATTAAAAAACCATTTTTCATTAATATTGGGTAAAGGCATGTCCAAACAATGCATAATATCAATAGA
>APFE031489917.1:40194-201694 GCA_000404065.3 Pinus taeda
ACTTGGCCTTGGAGGCATGTGTGGAAAACTTGGGAAAGGCATTGAGGATTCAACAGATTGAGGTGACATGGGGCTAGTGGTAGAAAAAGTATCAACTCCAACAGTTCCTATTTCAGCATTTTGCTTTGCTTTCTTGGCATTATGCTGCTCTAACATATCAAGGGCCAAGGCTGCTTGGTATTTGACATTGTCGTCAACTTTGCCACAAAGACTTATATCATGGCCAGGTATTTTTGCAAGGTGGAACTTGAATCTATAAATGCCTCCACTACATTCCTTTGGGCAAAATTTACAAAGGAGCATGGCTTTTCCGGGAATCTTGTCACAATAAGCCCAAGCAAAGTCCTTCTCTCTTGGCATTGTCGTTGCTTTGAACTTGTGTTTAATTTGTGGCTTCTGTTAAGATTTGGACTTGGAGTCTGGCTTCTATTTAATTTGTAATTTTGTGGCTCCTTTGAAAGACAACAAAAAATCAAATTTAAAAATGATCCAAAAATAATAAAATTTAAAATATGCTAGAAATTTAAAAAATTAAATGAAGAACTCAATGAACTCTCTCGTACTCTTATTGTTACAGTTAAACTAAAGTCTAAAATAGGACTTTGCTGTCTTGCCTCTATTATATCAGTTGACTTGAACAGCGTAATCACCATATGTTAAGGCGCAGAAGTCATGCATGACTAACCAACAGAGAAGAAGATGATATTAGAGGGATCAGGGAAGAGATGTTATGAATTAAACTAGTAACAATCTCGTAAGGACAGACCCAAATTAAAAAGCATAACAAGATTTCAAGAAGAAATTCGTTGATCAATAACAGAAGGAACACAAGTAGATGCACTTATCAGGCAGACAATCCCATAAACCTTTTCTTCCCGGGAAACCAGGATCCAAAGAAGAATAAATTTAAACAGTCAGTTGGAAAAAAGCTCACATTCTAGACTCTGCAGAGGTTTGATTTCACCCTTCAGTGGTGTTCTTAAAATCATAATTCGCATAAATATCTTCCCTTTGCCTTGAGGATAGCCTAGATTTATCATTTGCATTATTGGGCTTGCATTGCTTGGCTTTCCTTACAATTTTTGAAGGACTTTTATGTTAAATTAGAAGGCTACTATATGCATCATTAAATCTGATCATTAATATAGCAGTTGTAAAAATTGGATTCTAGAGTCTCTAAAATTCATAAAGAAATAAATCTAATTCACAGGGACTCTTGTTTGAACTTTGTAAGAATACAATTGGCTACAAATGTGTGTGTGCAAAATAGCAAATGCCAAAAATACTATGTTCTGGATTAGCACAAGTAACATGCATAGCTCACACACCTGACTTCTAAATAGAACTCATTCAAATGATGAAAATGGTCTGAATGAGAAATGGAGGAGATACTCTGCTAGGGTTTTCCTTAGGAAGGTCTGCACCTGCAATTTCAGGGGAAGGTGAAGTATCCTGACCACATTTGTTGGCCATCCTCTCAAATTTACAACCTGCTCTGAGAGTGTTTATTCTTGTGGCTGGCCTGCATGGCCTAGCTTGGCCTGACATAAGGCCAGCAGGGGCCATATGGCCATCCATTCCCCTGATATTGTCTACCCAGTTGTGGTGCAGAGAGCCACTGTTCAAGCCTTGAAGGATTGCAGTGAATTTTGGAGGATTGTTTAGGTATGATATATCTATTATCGGCCCTGAAGTAATATGGATGACAAAGGCAATTAACATCTTTAAAGCATGTGCTTAGAGTCCTACACAACTTCTAGGCAAGCATTACTGCACTCTACAGCAATTATCTCCCAAATGACATGAACATTGAGTAAGAGTCCCAAGAGAATATGAAAAGTAATATGCATGACTTAAAAAGCAAACCTTCAGGCAGTCCACAACACTCTATAAACATTGCTGAATGTCCGGCCTTGGTAATTTATACGGATTCATTAACAACCCAAAGCAATGGCTTGAAAGTGATAAAAATTAAAATGACCAAACAAGGCAACAAGTCCTAAAAGGATAGGTCTTTTGAATCTTCTAAGTTCTTGTATGCAAACAATGTGGCATTTCCACACCAAAACACACATTTAGGTAAAACCCAAAGAAACAACAAAAAGTAATATGGGAGATGAAATGAAAAAAACTCATAATAGATCTGCAGTTTGTCTACAAGATTTGCCAGATTTGAAATTTATGAAAGCTTTCTGCCTTCACTGCTGAATCAAACTGATAAAGCATATTTCGCTAATTGCAGATGGGTACATTATTACAAGATCCAACTTGTGCATAACTAGCTAGGCCATACATATTATTACCTACAAGCTTCAGAGGAACTGTGTATCAAATTTATACCAATTACTTCCCTAAATATATCAATGTTTCTCTGAATATACATCTGATGTCATATCAAAAATTGTTCTATACTTCCACAATGCCATTTATAACTAAGCAGGACGGAGTTGAAACGTTAGAGAAACCATATATGAAACTACAGAGAAACTGTACATATAATGTATACCATATAGACTGCTGCTAAACTGTGAATCGATGCCAAGATTCAATGTTGCTTATACATAATATAATGATGCCAATGAAATCAACCATTCATGAGTGTCAAGACCATAATACAAACGCAAAGGAAATATAATCGCGGAGGCGGGAGGATGCAATGTTACGCTAGCGGCTAGTCGGTCCTCAACGCTGAAGGCGGCTCAGTAGCTCCAGATTGATACCCGGATGCACCCCTTCGTATTGTTCCAGGTCCAAACGCGGAGGCAACAACGACTCAGCAAGTATTGTTCCAGGTCCAAACGCGGAGGCAACAACGACTCAGCAAACGCAACTGCGGCATACTCGTGCAGCATAGAGTATACTGCATTCGGGGCCTCGGGCGATAGTTATAAACGCTAACTGCTTCCCGCCATAATCCGAGACCGAAACCCGAAAAAAAAACTGGCGGGACTCGCCAAAAACACGCCGAATCGGCTAAATCGCCCGACTTGCGAGTCAAACTCGCGTTGACCACGAGTCAAACTCGGTCAACGCGAGTTGGCTCGCAGAGTTTCCAGTCGGCTCGTTTAGCCGCCGAGCCGAGTTTTACTCGCGATTAATCGCCAAAGTCGGCGATTCCTGTTACACTGGTACAAAAAGAGGCCGATAGGATTATTAAATTGGAATTGTTGGATTTTTCTAGCAGAGATGTTGGTTCAAGCCTAAGACTATATCCAGGAATACTGAAACCATGATCGAAGACACAAAAGAATGATCAAACAAAACACATGCCAACTTATAAGACAAAACACATCATTGACTCTCTAGCTCATGATGATGAATGCAGATGGAAATCAGTGCAGAAGGCCACCCCATATGGTCATGATCGAAGCCAAGAAGCAGAAAAACCCATTCATAGATACAACAATAACGTGCACGCCAGGAGCTATGACAGTCGAATGATCTGACAGGTTTAAAGCATGGGAAAATCAACCCTCAGGAAGACACAAATAACTTCGCAATAAAATATAAAATATAAAACCCTGCATGCCGCCTTCTTCATTTAAGAGTCTTCAACATTGGAAACAAATCATTACCTATTTTCCAGATAAAACATAGTAAGATTAAAATTGGCTATACCACAGTATGAAGTCAGCCCTGCTGAGACAGATAAATGTACATTGAGAAATCTTACCTCCAAATCCTGGAATAATCCCAAGTTGAAGTTCTGGAAACCAAAGCTGCACTTTTGGGGTTGAAATACAAGCATGACAAGACTGGGTAAATTAAATACATCCATGATAACTCAAAAACATGTAAGTTCCCAAAATTCCCCTCCCAAAACATAAAATTACAAGAGATGGACAACCATTGCGACATACCATTGCTAATTCTAATCCACCACCAAGCGCAAGCCCTTGAATAGCAGCTACGGAAGGTTTCTTAGCCTCTATAACAGCACCAAAAGGCCAAAAAGGTCAGAGCCAGAAAAAGGTTCCATCCTAAAAACACATAGAATCCTTTTCCAAACTTTCAGGGGTGCCTAAACATCCATCAAAATCTTAATTTTTTTATGTTAACAATATCAACATATCCAGCTACGTATTACAATACAGGAAAACATGTAGGATCCTTTACCAATACATTGATGAGTTCCTAACTATGCTATTAGAATGCTACTTTTAACTGTACCATCAAATCCAACTATACTCTACAATAAGCCTAGGTATCAATATTTTGGCACATTCCTAGAAAAGCTCAAAATGTCAAGGGTATGATAATGTTTCGCTTTATAGTATTCAAATAACATATGAAAAATAACGATCCAGCAAAATGTCTTTTACAAGAATTGGTAATGTTTTTTGAAATGACAAGTCAAAGTAAAAGCAACATTCCTCTATCTTATACATTATTTGTGGATTTGATAATAGCTAACATTCCCGAGATACAGTACCCCCACTTCAGCCATACATATCACCGACAACTTGCAACTTTAGTGAAAACCAAAAAAAAGCAACATATATAACAAACACCTACCTTCAATAGTATTGATCATAAGATCAACAGAAACTCTACCCAAATGCGACAAGTTCCCTGCTAGATACACAGTTACAGAGAATTGAATATGAGCAAACATGGAAACCTTTGAAACAATCTGCAACAGAATTTAAATTTTGTATGAAAACTTAGCTTGGAATACCAGTTTGTTGTACTTCTTGGAGAACGTTGATGTCAAAACCACCTGAGAATTTACCTCCATTACCTAATAATGCCGAAACAGAGACATAGACATGAAATCATCTCGATTTTTAAACAGAAGCATTTACATCTCATTATATATATATGAATATATATAAAGATTTATAACACCATTGAACATTTAGTACAGTTTCCATCCCTTCTGCAAACTGCATTCATATCACTATTACTATTATAATCAAACAATCCTTCAAAATTAGATTGCAACCGACAACTTCAAAACATGCATGCCAGTGACAACAATGGCCTTCACATCATTTCTCCTCATTGCTTTGTCATATTTTTCTTTCAATCAAACAATCCTTCAAAATTAGATTGCAACCGACAACTTCAAAACATGCATACCAGTGACAACAATGGCCTTCACATCATTTCTCCTCATTGCTTTGTCATATTTTTCTTTCAAGCCTGCAAGAACTGTAAATAAAACCAATTGAATGGTTACTACAGATATTAAGTTAAATGATAACACATATGCTAATCCATTACTTACACCAAGATATCAACACACAAATGCGTATGTCATTAAGCCTTCTCTTTCAAGGAACATAAAATTATGACGTAGTCAACTACTTACTGGACAGTAATATGATGAATTTGGTAAGGTTGACCTATGATTTGGAATTGGTATGTGCAAGGTTCACCGAAAGTTTGTTCTTGAAATTTATTACAACGATGAATGGTTCTATGTTATGATGATCTTGATAATGCTGATCTACAATCTAGAATCTGCATTATGAGATTCCCTAATGGAAAGAGCTCTTTCTTGAAATTAATTATCACAATTAAAGGTTCAACCAATTAGTAGTATGTATTTGTTCTAGATATCGCTCTAACTTTTACGCTATGCATTCCACATTATGTATTTCTCGTAATCAACTATGCTTTTATTGCAAGACTTGAATATCCTTTCTTTCCATAGGCTTATCAGCATATTTCATTACTCATTTTCACAACAAAGAATGTCCGAGATAGTTCTCATTTTTCTAACCATGCTCATAATCTTTAATCTCAAAATCACATCTCTGTATGCGAAGGTGTCATCAGGCTGACCTGATTTTATGTTTGTACTCTCTTTTCTCATTAACAAGACTTCAGAGTCCCATATTTTTTTTAACACCTCCTTCTAAAGATTCTTTAAAAGCTGATAGTTTGCATTAACTTGCAGCTCAATCTCAGGATTAGATCAAGCAAGCATCCATAAAAATGAAGATGACTCTGACAAGAGTAGACTCCTCGATTACTTTAAGCTTTGCCCACTCTATCCAAAATTTGCCAAAAAAAGTGAGAATTCAGTACAACTTCTACAATGTAATGCTAGTTTGGCCAAAAAGCAGCGTCTTTTCAGAAAAACAAAGAAGCATGAGAAATTTAAAGAATGTCGCCAGACTATTCTAATTCGTCTTAGTCAAATTTCCAAGTTCGACTCTGTTCTTTGAGGAAACCAAATCTAACTTGACCCCGAGTCATATATTCAGACTCAAGGTCACAGGCGAGTCAAACTGATTCAATAAGTTCCGACTTTCAAGTGATGTTTCAGACTTTGCCATCTCTATCTAAAAGACAGAGAGAACCCAAAAAGACACTTGTTGTGTTTGTTTTTCTAACCTAATTCGACAGCAGCCAACCAACAAACCTATGTCACCTAGGGAGAATCCATAGCATTTCAAGTATGTGTGTGTATATAAAATCTAAAATGAGTTGTCTTTAATATTCCCGTTTTATAGCTGTCATAAATACTTGTATTAATCAAAAACATATTTCTTCCCCCGAAGGTATTTTTTCCTTTGTTGAGCTATGGTCTAGAGGTCGAGACAGGGGAGTCACCACAATAACAACCCAGGTTCAAACGGCAGCTGGAATAGAGCCCCATTCGTGTATGAATCGGCGAAGATTGATAGCACCCGCATTAATAGAGGCTTTATGGGATGAAGTTGGGATTTATTGCTCCCAACAGAACATAAAAAGTGTTTACCCCTGCCCAGAAAAAGTAAATTTAGTGTATCTTTTACTTTACCAAACCAATTTACAAGTTTTTCCCGAGTTTGAATTAACTCTTGATATTGGGCCTTTACAATTCGTACTCAAAGTCGAGATTGATCACTTTGACAATTTAATTTCCAGACTGTTGGGCTTTGGCCAAGCCATTCTCAGAGTCAAGTCTGGTAACTTCAACAATATTGTGCCTAATTTCCACAATTGTCATTTTAAAATTTATGTAGAGTTGTAAAAACTTCTAAACCAAATTTAAATAAAATAAGTTAATTTTCTTTCCTTAAAATTATCACTCCCCGGATCGCGCTAGGATTTTCAAAATGAAGTTTTCAGAATCTGCAGACCGCTTTATACCAATTTGAATTCGACACCAAATAATTTATCTTTTCTATCAGAAAATCAACATTTTATCTCACAAACAGATTTCCAGTAGATTTGACGATTAACCCTAGCTTTTACTAGAATGAAAACGAAAATAACATAAAACATGTAATAGTTAATACTAAAAAACAGCAATTAAAACCCTTTTAAACCTAAAAACATCATGAAAACAAACATCTGATCCTTAAATCAAGCATCGTTAAAACCCTCAAATACATAAAAATTTCACTTTCTGCTCAGATTCTATGATTTCTATTTTCAATTTTGTAAAAAATAATTTCCAGCCCTTACGTGTTACTGCCAGAGCATTGACCGGCGGATTGGTCATCTTGATTATGGCAACTCCATCGGCTCCAACCTCCATGGTCACTTCCACCTTCACCATGATTCCCGACACACACCTCGACTGTAAAACAGTGTAATTCCAGGAGCCCAATTAAGCCTTCCAAGCACATAAACGAAGAGAATACAGTTGGCCCCTTCCCCGATCTCAGAAGATTCATTATATGTCCTAACTCATAGAAGGCGACCTAGACGAGTTGGAGAGGATGAAATCACCTCTATGGTTCCTGTAGTGCAATAAACGGCGCAGGAGTATAGAGATAATCCCCGGGCCCAAATCAAAGCACTGATTCTTAGTGAGATTCTACACTTTCTTCGACCCAGACACAACAAGAAGATCATGCCCAAAGGTATGGTGATGGGCCGGCTGGATACTTCCGGCCTTGAATTTGACATCCGGCCTTGAATTTGACAATGGCAGCAGTAGGGCTTTCTCGCACGATGCTCATGGATCCCTCGGGCATGATATCCACATTCGGGAAGTTTCTCGTTTTGCTTAATGAACAGAGAGCGCATGACGATTCTGATTGAGGCTTGCTGTGTTCGGGTATTTTGGGGATTTCCAGCAAGGAATTTTCTAAGCCAGCGATCTCAGACGGCCATGGATTCCCTTTGCTGCCAGGGCACGGGGCCTTGAAAGAGGTGTTGAGCCAGGCATCGAGTATCTTACCATGACGAATATCTTGAAAATGTGCAGCAGAAGGGTGCGCTTGTTCTCCGAAATTGCTGAGACTAAACAGAAATTGCACGACACATAAATAATTTACCACTAAATGTGGACGCCAGGTGTCAACGTCACAAACAAAAGGACGACGAAAGTCTCTTTCAAAGGAAGGCCTATCGGCCTAACAAGTCAACTTGACCTCTTGGGAGATCATTCATTCATTCAACACATCACATCGATTTTTGTGCCAAAACAAGAAGATAAGTAATCGAAGTCAAAGGAGGGAGAAGGAAGTCAAAGGAGAGAGATAAGAATTTTCTGCCCTAGTTCTGCTCACACATGCAAAGTGTTTTTGCAGTTTTTTGAGGCTATTACAAGGTCGAAAATTGGCCTCTATTGTAGGGCCAATTTTTTTTGTGATTTGTACACATTTTAGATGGTTTCACCAATGTTGACTTTCATTGAATTTGGCTTTATTGGAGGAGACTTGGAGGAGGATTGACTTGGATCTTTGTGGTAGTTTTTGGTCTTGGTCTTGGGTCTTGGATATCTCATTTTGATCTGATTCTATAAGAGAAGGATTGTTGGGTTTCCCCCTTTTGGGGTTTTGCTCTGGCTTGGAGCCTAATTTCTGGTGTTCTTTGTCTCTTTGTGATATTTATGCTTTGAAGTTTTGTATAATTGCTTGATGAAGAGAACATAAAATTAATAAGAAGACAATTAACATTCACACATAATTATCAAGAAAGAGGAATCAAGCATTAAACTATCTAGCACTTGGCTTGTCAACATGGTATACTGTATTAGAGCTAAGGTGAAGGAAGGAAGCTTGAAGATCATAGTTTGTTGGCACTCTTGATTGAAGACATTGCAACAACTATCTTTTCTCTCTCTTTTTCAATGTCAAGGTATATGACAGAAGGTCTCAAGACTCTAAGAAGTCTCTTTGAATCCATCAAAGTTTACATCACCAACTTCATCTCTAATCTATCTAAAGAAATTAAGGATGGAAGTCTCAGCTTTGCACTTACAGGTTCATTTGAAGATGACAACACATGGGTTATCGATAGCAGAGATTCAAGGCATATGACAGGTGAGCGTGGACATCTCAATACCCTATCTAAAGGAGGCTCTTCTCACAAAATCGAACTTGGAGATAAAAATAGCTATTTGCTCAAGGGGATTGGATCTACCTCTTTACAACTAGAATTTGGTGGGAACATTCATCTCAACAACATCACCTATGTTCTAGGTTTGAAAAAGAATTTGCTTTCTATTTTTTGTTTAGAAGATAAAGGAGACTATTGGAAATGTAACTAGTTTCAGTGTTCATAATTGTTATCGTACTCAATTCAATATGTCTCTTATGTAACAAACAAAAGAAGAAAAAGAAAAAGTTATTATTTTAGAGCATGGGTTTCATGCTCATTATTGATGGTATTCTAGGTATAAGCACATTCTTCATGCTTCTAGGGTTTGTTAAGTCAGGATTTATTGTCATAAGCCAAGAGAGGCAACATCATGTTTATAAGACCCTTCCAGGCAAGATGTATCTTGTAAAGAATTAATTGCTGAGTCTACATAGTAGTCTTGGAAGCCTCCTAGCACAAGTCGGCCTTGGCAGAGACAAGTCAACTTTAGAAAGGGGTATTCGACCCACACAAAAGAGTATAAATAGAAGCACTTCGACCCCATTTGATACACATAATCAACAAGTTCAATCTGCAATAAGAAGGACAAAGAAAAAATAGTGAAGGACAAGGAATCAAGAAGAAAACCCTAGCGAAGAAAGAAGACGAGTTTTTGGGCTCTTTCTCTCACACGTGTGAAATTCTGGAGCAGTTGTAGTGACCGAAATTTCTGTAGTTATTGGAGGTCCGAAATTCTATTGCAGGGGGTCAAAATTTTGAGACTAGTGCAGTACGAGAAGGGTTTGTCTTTGGCTAACTTGGTTTGACCTTGACCTAGCTGGAAGGTCTCTTTGGAGGGTTGACTTGATGCTGGAGGGAGGACTTGGTCTAGGGTTTGAGTCTTTGTTGTCTCATTTGAAGTATCTTTTAGAAAAAGAGAAGAGATTTTCTGGGTTTTCCCCTTGGAGGGGTTTTGCCCTGGCTTGGAGCCTAATATCTGTGTCCACTGTCTTTACTATTTTGATCTTAATATTTGTTTGATGAAAAGATCTAATAGAGAAACATAAGAAGATAAATAAGATTCACAGGCAAGTATTAAGGAATAAGGAAAATCTAAATTAATAGTTTCCATGTAGCATTTTCCATCATGGTTTCAGAGTAAAGGTGAACAAGAGAAGGCAACTGAAAAGATCATCTTGTGGGCACAAAGATGGGTTTGTTTGAAGAATTAGGGCTTCTATAATTACAAGAAAGGTCGAAGTTGTAGGTCCAAATTGCAGAAGATCGAGTTGCAATATCAAGCTGCTAGAAGAGCATAGATATTTTTGACCTTGTTGATCTTAAAAGGTCTGTCTTACTCAAAGCATGAACTTTTAAAGGATTATCTAGGGTTTTTGTAACAGTTGCAGGATCGAAGGTGCAAATCAAAGGTGCAAGGTCAAAACTAAGGATTAAAGGTGTAGCTGGTAGCTAGATGATGTAAGATTGAATCTTGCTGATCTAACCTACTTGGAAGAGATCCTTCTAAGACACCATTAAAGTCTCTTTGAAGATCTTGAAAACCTCAAGATAGTTGGAGACATCATCAGAGAAGGAAGATTCGTGATTGACAAGTAAGTATCATATCGTTGCTCTGTCTGAATCTAAAAGCCTTATGTGTTCCTTTTGCAAGGAAAGCAATAAGCTCGTTGGCTCAACAAATTACCTAGTATGGAAGAAAAGGATAGACTTGGCACTTACAAAACATGAAGTAATGGAATATGTTCTCGGTGAAGTTACTAAACTTGGCAACGTTTGGACTCAAGAACTAGCAAAATACAAAAAAGGAGAAGTAAGGCCACAAAGGATCATTATTGAATCGATTAAGTATCATATAGTTCCCTTTCTTGCTAATTTGAAAACTTATAAGGCTATGTATGCTAAGCTAGTAAATTTGTACTCTATAAGTACATCAGGACAAAAGATGTCTTTGAGGAATAAGCTATATAAAATGAAGAAGTCAAAGGCTGAGGAGATGGCCTCTTTTCTAATGAAGATCTCTCAAATAAGGGAATAGTTGCAAGGGCTTGAGGAGTCAATGTCTGATTTTGAAATCACCATATGTGCACTGAATGCTTTGCCACCATAGTGGAGCAGTTTTGCAACAAGCATCTACTCTAAGAAAGATTCAACTCCTTTTGATGAGTTGTGGGCTCAATGCATCATGGAAGAGACTAGGATCAAGGCAAAGGATGATATCGAATAAATTGAACAGTCTCAACCCTTCATTGCAAGGACCAGGAAGCTGAAGAAGGGAAAGTTTGGGAAGTCCAAGAAGAAGCAAGACATGTCCAAGGTGCAATGCTTTGGATGCAATGAAATTGGACACTTTAAGAGGCACTGTCCAAACAAGTAGAACAACAACAGAAAGGAAAGAAGTGAAGCTCACATAATTGAGGAGATGGGAGAACTTGAGAAGAAGCCGAAGAAAGAAGATGTCGAAGATCTTTATTATTGAGGAAGGCATCCTCCCTGTCAGGTTCTTTAGGATGATGGTCTTTCCTTTGGAATAACATGCATTGTTGTTTGCTCTAATAAAATCTTGATTTTCATAGATAGAAGCATGTGATAGTAACATATTTAGTAGTCTACTTGATTGAGTTACTTTGTAGGAATCATCTAGTCTTTCAAAATTGAGATGATTGGACCATTTTTCATATTAGTGTTCATCTAGGCATTCTAACATGATGTTAAAAGTAGTCATTTTGCTAAGGTGGATCATCATGATCCTGGAAGAACCATCACTTTTGGAAGGTTCTTGGAAGAAGCATTTTGACAAGGATTAGTGTACATTCCATATAATATGGAAACAATACTCTTAAGGGATGAAGGAATGCAATTGGTCAAGTTGCAGGCTCATTATAGAACATATAGCTAGATGATGGAATAAGAGCATACAAATACATATTGAAAGTAACCCTTGGATAAGATTCATATGTATAGAATCTTGGAATATGCTTAATATGGTTATATGATGCTTAAAAGAAGAAGTTGACTTACACTAAGAATGAATAAAGGATCAAGACTTTCTCACTAAGTGATATAGAATAAGTGATCAACATCCAGTATAGTCTCCGAAAGAAGATTGTAACTTGGTAATCAATTTCGATCCTTGGGTACTCTGATGCACGAAGGAAGGTTCATGTGGAGATGGACCATGAAGATGTTGTTGCCTTGACGAGAAAGCCATCGTGATGAAGTACGTCTAATATATTTGTTATTGGTTATCTTGTTAACATATTGTCTTGCTATCTGAAAAGATATTGCAGGAATACATGATGACAATTGTGGCAAGTTCAACTATATGGATGGAAGATATGATCCTGGCAATTATGAAGTCAAGTGGTAGCTATGTGAGAAGATAACCTGAAGGTCAAAGTTCAAGGAGATCACTTTCATGAGGAAGCTATGATCAACTTGAAGATTGGAAAGGCTCAATATAATGCCTTTATTATTGATGATGAGATGAAAGTGATGTGCAAGATTGATGACCTAGATCCTGTCACAAGATTGAAGAAGGAAGATGACTCCATGATACCTCGGAAGGAAGCAAGCTCGATAAAATGAGATGCGAAGGAAAGAGGGAGCCATGCATCTGTAAAGAACAGTTAACTGATACTCTTGTGGAGACAAGCTATAAGGCTTGTGGTGTTGACTTCCCAAATAAAAAGGAAGTTTGGAATGTCCTCTAGGTTTGAGAGGGAGTAAAGAAGTCTCCTTGAATCGGAGCAAGGATCTATTCCTTGGTAAAGAGGGAATAGGGATATCCTCTCTAGGTGAGAGGGAGTGATGTTGGACATCACATATGCATTCTCTTCTTCATGTGTCAAGCACTTGACTAGGACTAACAATTGTAAGTCTAAGTGAAGGCCTTGAAGAGAGAATGGTGGAGGATTGGATAAGCTTCTGAGGTTTCCTTGAGGATAAAGCATCCAAGAAAGGAAAGGTATTGACACCCTTTGAGGATGGGACATGTATCCAAGATAAGAGTGTTTGAAGAGGACACATATTCTTTGAGGATTGGGAATCCAAGATAAGAATAAGACCTAAAAGGACATACCTTGTGAACATCCGGATGGGGTATGTGCCTTGTAGAGGTAGTGCAGTATCAAACATAAAGCCTCCCAGCATAATGCTCTTGAATGAAGTTGAGCTTGTCTAGTTAGGCCTCAAAAGATAGTGCTGGTCATAATATTGATGCTTACAATTGGCTTATCAATCCAACTCTTCTAATGAGAACTCTTTAGTTTGAGAATGATGTTGTACTGGTTGTAAAATCATGAATACCTCCCTAGTTAAGAGGGAGTGTTGGAAATGTAAGTTGTTTCGGTCTTCATAATTGTTATTATACTCATTTCAATATGTATCTTATGTAACAAACAAAAGAAGAAAAAGAAAAAGTTATTATTTTAAAGCATGGGTTTCATGCTCATTATTGATGGTCTTTTAGGTAAAAGCATGTTCTTCATGCTTCTAGGTTTGTTAAGTCATAAGATTTATTGTCATGAGTTAAGAGAGTCAACATCATGTTTATAAGACTTTTCTGGGCAAGTTGTGTCTTGTAAAAGAATTTATTTTTGACTCTAGAAAGTCTTGGAAGTCTCCTAGCACAAGTTGGCTCAGGTAAAGACAAGTTGGCCCAAAAAGGGGCATTTGACCCACAAAGAAGAGTATAAATAGAAGCACTTCAACCTCATTTGATACATCATACACATCATCCACAAGTTCGATGTGCAATAAGGAGGACAAAGAAAGAAGAGCGAAGGACAAGGAATTAAGAAGAAAACCCTAGCGAAGAAAGAATACGAGTTATTGGGCTCTTTCTCATACACGTGTGAAATTCTGGAGCAGTTGTAGGGGCCAGAATTTTTGCACTAACTGCATGTCCGAAATTTTGTTGCAGGGGGGGGGGGGTTGAAATTCTGAGACTGGTGTAGTACTAGAAAGGTTTGTCTCTGGCTAACTTGGTTTGACCTTTACTTAGCTCGAAGGTCTCTTTGGAGGGTTGACTTGGTGCTGGAGGGTGGACTTGGTCTAGGGTTTGAGTCTTTTGGCTCATTTGAAGTAGATTCTATAAGAAGAGATTTTTTGGGTTTTCCCCTTGTAGGGGTTTTGCCTTGGCTTGGAGTCTAATATTTGTGTCCATTGTCTTTATCATTTTAATCTTGATATTTGTTTGATGAAAAGGTCTAATAAAGAAACACAAGAAGATAAATAAGATTCACAAGCAAGTATTAAGGAATAATGAAAATCTGAATTAATAGTTGCCATATTACATTTTCCAACAAAGACATGGTAGCATTTAATGATGGCAACATAATTTTTTGGGCAAAGGGATCTAGTATAGAAAATGCAAGGATTATTGAGATTCGTGAAGGGAGCTTTTATAGACTTCTAACTCCTCGTCAAGCTTTAGTACATTTAGACATTAATCCTTGTGAGATATGGCATGGAAGGCATGGCCATCTCGATTACAAAATATTGCCATCCTTGAGTCAAATGACTACAGGTATACCCCAATTAAAGGAAGAACATGAAGGGGTTTGTAAAGGATGTGTCCTTGGCAAAAATATGAAGAAGCCATTCCCAAGCAGTGACTCGAGCTCCTTGACCTAATCCACTTTGATGTTTATGGGCCCATGTCAGAAAAATCACTTGGTGGCCATCAATACTATGTGACATTTATTGATGGTCATTCCAAAAAGACTTGGATATATTTCTTGAAGTCTGAAGGTGAAGTATTCGTAAAGTTACAAGAGTTCAAGACAGAAGTTGAGAATATGACATAAACGAAGATCAAGACCTTGAGATCAGATAATGAAGGAGAATGTACATATAAAGAACTTGTGGCGTTTTGCAAAGAAGCTGGAATTAAGAGGGAGCTGATAGCCCCTTATAATCCTCAACAAATTGGTGCTACTAAAAGAAAGAATAGATCTATTGAAGAATGTGTGAGAGCCATGCGACATGACCAAGACCTTCCCAAATTCTTATGGGGAGAAGCCTCTATGACAACCGTTTACATTCAAAATAGAAGTCCTCACAAAATTTTTGACAACATGACCTCGGAAGAAGTGTTTATAGGGAAGAAGCCTAATGTTAATGACCTCAAAATTTTTGGATGTCCTGTTTAAATTCATATTCCCAAGGACAAGAGAAAGAAATTGGACCCTACAGGTATGAAAGGAATCTTTGTTGGTTATAGCACTTCATCCAAGGCATATAGAATCTGCATCAAGGAACAACGACAAATTGAAGTAAGCCGAGATGTGACATATGATGAAAGCATTGCATACAAGAAGTCCAAGGATATCAACATTGACTTTGATGAAGAAGGACTTATCTTTCCAATGAAGAGAGTCCAACGCAAGACAAATCTCCAGAACCTATAATTGATCATCATGAAGAACCAGAAGGACCAAGTGAACCTATACAATCTGTCATCATTCCAAAAACTCAAAAAAGACTAACTTGGTTAAGATCAACTCTACAAGAAGCTGAAGGACATGCATCAATAAAATGAACATTCAGAGAAAGCAAGAGACCCATGAGATATTCATGTTATGCAACATATATGACCAAACTCACTGAAGTAGAACCTACCTCTTACGAAAAAGCAATTGAACATCAGGTATGGAAGAATGTAATGTTAGAAGAATACTAATCAATAATGAAGAATGATGTTTGGGAAATCATTCCTAGACCAAAGGAAAAATCAATTGTGACTTCCTAGTGGGTGTACAAAATCAAGCATGCAGTTGATGGGAGTATTAGCAAATACAAGGGAAGATTTGTGGCTAGAGGTTTCTCTCAACAAGAAGGAATTGATTATGATGAAACCTTTGCTCCTACAACCAGGTACACAACAACTAGATCTCTCATCTATATTGCAGCTTCCGTGGGATGGAACATACATCAAATGGACGTAAAGAAAACTTTTCTAAATGGTAGAATTGATGAAGAAGTCTACATTGAGCAACCTCAAGGATTTGAAGTGAATGGAAAAGAAACTCATGTTTGCATGTTAAAGAAGGCTCTATATGGATTAAAACAAGCCCCTAAAGCATTGTATGTCAAAATGGATGCTTATCTAATATGATTTGGTTTTGTCAAAAGTATTGTAGATACGAACCTCTACAACAAGGTAGTAAAGAATGAGCCCATGATCATTCTACTTTATGTGGATGACTTACCGATAACATGTGTGGAGCATCATATTCGATAATGTAAGAAGGAACTAGTAGTTGAATTTGACATGAAAGATCTTGGACTAACGCACGATTACCTGGGACCCGAAGCTTGGCAGAAACTTGACGAGATTTATCTTTGTCAAGGAAAATATGTGATCAAGATTCTACAGAAATTTGGGATGGTGGATAGTAAACCCATGACAACACCTATGATCACCAATTTGAAGAAGCTAAGAAGTTTTGTTGATCCATCATCTTATTGATAGCTAATTGGTTCTCTAATGTATCTCATGAACACTAGACTAGATATATGTTTTGCAGTAAATACTCTTAGCCAGTTTCAGATGGAGCCTAGACATGATCATTAGATAGCAACAAAACACATCTTAAGATATCTTTGTGGGACCATACATCATTATTTGAGATATGTTGCAAGAAATGAGATTTAGTTATTGGGCTACACAGATTCAGATTGTGCGGGTAGTAATACAAATGGAAAAATTTCTATAGGTGGATCTTTTTATTTGGGATCCGCTATGGTTTCATGGATAAGCAGAAAACAAGACTCGGTTGCACTAAGTACATCTGAAGCTGAATATATGGTAGCCAGTGAAATTAGTTGTGCAACAATTTGGCTCCGTAAGTTGCTTGCTAATTTGCTTGAAGGTCCTTTGGATTTGACCATCATATGTTGTGACAATCAAAGCCGCATAAAGTTGTCAAAGAACTTGGTTTTCCATGCGAGGACGAAGGACATTAATATCAGGTATCACCACATTAAAAGCATGGTGTAGGATGGAGTCGTGAAGCTACAATACATCTCCATTGATGAACAAGTAGCATATATATTGATGAAGTCCCTTACTAATAGGGAGCTTGAATATTTGCAAGACAAGCTTGGGCTTGTGGATATCTCCTCCTTGACTGAGAGGGAGTGAGGATCTCCTCCTTGGTTGAGAGGGCGTGAGGGTGGACACCATGTTCTCTATGTGTTACGTACTTTGGCCAAGACTAACAACTGTAAACCTAATGCATGAACACTAATAGGGAGAGCAGTGGATTGGATAAGCAGGGATGTACATTCTTGAGTCATATATTGAGGTTGACTAGGATTAACATCCTATGTTGGATACATAGACTTGGTAAAGAATGTTCCGGAGGACGTAGTTTTCCTTGGATTAGGAAATGGTCCTGTGAGGTCATACCTTGGAAACATTCATGTGGGGTATATGCCTTGAGAGGCAGTGGTGTCCAAAATTATGCCTCCTAGCGTTGTGCTTTGATCTAGTGGAGAGATAGAGCATACTTGTCAAGGCCTTGGTATTTTGATGACGCTGGCTATGATGATGTAAATCATCATTGATGCTTATCAATTTGGATCCTTTCTTATATGAATATTTAAACTTGAGAATATTATATTGTGCCATTATGAATACCTCCCTAGTTAAGAGGGAGCGTTGAAATTGTAACTTGTGTTAGTCTTCATAATGTAGTGTAATTTCATCATCAAAATATTTGTTATATTCATTATTATTATTATTTTATTTTTGGTAAAAGCATGTTCTTCATGCTTTTAGAGTCAAAAGAGTAAAAAGGAATTTATTATGAGTCAAAAAGAAAATGTACTTGAGTCAAGTCCCATTTGGACTTTTGTAAGAGGAGAAAAAGAATTTTTAAATTTGAGTCAAAGTGTCAAACAAAAACCAAGTTGGCCCTCCTTGGACAAGTCGGCTTATGTGGCAGCTATTCAACCCTCCTAGACAACTATATATACAAGTCAACTCAACTTTTTGGGACATCATTCACTCATTCAACACATGCATCGATTTCTATGCCAAAACAAGAAGATAAGACAACCAAAGTCAAAGGAGAGAAGAATTTTCTGCCCTAGTTCCGCTCACGCTTGCAGAGTTTTTCTGTGGTTTTCTAAGGCTATTACGGGGCTGAAATTTTGTGGGATTTGACCAGATTTTAGAGGGTTTGACTAGTGTTGACTTTGACTTGATTGGAGGAGACTTGGAGGAGGGTTGATTTGGATCTTTGTGGCAGTTTTTGATCTTGGTCTTGGGTCTTGGATATCTCATTTTGCTTTGATTCTATAAGAGAAGGATTGTTGGGTTTTCCCCCTTGTGGGGTTTTTCCCTGGCTTGGAGCCTAATTTTTGGTGTTCTTTGTCTCTTTATGATTTGAAGTTTTGTATAATTGCTTGATGAAGAGAACATAAAAATAATAAGAAGACAACTAACATTCACAAGTAATTATCGAGAAAGAAGAATCAAGCATTAAACTATCTAGCACTTGGTTTCTTAACAGGAGTAAGCGATTATTATGATTTCTTTCCTAAATCTAACTTAGGAAAAGTACAATAATTAATTTAATTTATTAATGTGGATTATGAAGCCAAGTTTCCAAGGATAAATAATTAAATTATTTAAGTGACTTAGATCTAATCTCTATTGTTTATCCTAAATGATACTTAAGATGTAATCCTAGCCATTGAACACTTAGGTGATTAGAAATTATAAAATAAGCCTAAGGGAGAGGTGAAAGACACATTGTGATTGAAGGAGCCATTTTTTCAAGAGAAACTCAAAGACTGAAGAGTGTTGAAAATGGTTGTTGTTGATGTCAAAGGCTTTCCAAATGAAAGAGAAAGTTATATAGTCAAATAACATATTTCGAGACCCTTTTTAACGATATATGGCATGCCTTTTGGAAATGTTGTTTTTGACTCTTTGATGCCTCATTTAGATACCCTATCTCTGAATGCGTTTTTACTCCAAATACCTAGCTCAAATGGGAGCATAATATATATGGTTGAAAATGTATTCCGAGACCTTTCCAATGGTATATGGCACTCCCTCTAATTTCTCATGGTTGAGGAGAAATTGTTTTTTGAATGTTCATTATACAGTCTACCAAGTTAGCCCAACCAGTGCACAAGTCAACCCAACCAGTGGACAGGTCGACCTTGCTTTTGGGGGTCAAACGCACTATATATAGGCGTTATATGGAGGAACCTAGGACTTACTTGCTCATGCCAATATAGGTCTCTCTAAGTAAGCGAAGGAGCAATTCTGAGGTTCATACCTCATGAACCAAATGAAGTGAAGCTGAGTTGGAGAGGCTTTTTGTGGGAAGGGTCTTTAGCACATTTTTGGAAGGGTTTTTGGCACTCTTTGAAAACAATTGGATAATGAAATCACTGACAACTGTCTATATTTTGTTGAAATCTTTGCTACATCTCCACGTATCTGTCGCTTTACAAAATTCGTGCATTCCAGCCCCCTGACTTGGCATGTATTACTTAGAAAATAAACAAATATTACCTTCCCTGCTCAAAATAGGTATCCGAAACATTAAAATATGCACAAAATAAGTACCAAAAATGTCAAAATCTATTGTAGTGAAGCTCCCGAACAGCTCCAAAGTACCCATTGAAGCTCCTGACGATTTTGGAGCGTTTCCTACCAGCTCTCAAGATCCCAGGAGTGGGGGAGCGTGGGGTATTTGCTCTCCAATGTCTGTGAGCGGTACCTGTCTTGATGGAACTGTTTGTCCAACACTGTTTAGCCTCCAAAATCTCAGTGCAGGTTTCTCTTCCACTCTCATCCCAACAAATGACACAAGGTCTTTCCTTTACATTAATTGATATGTACTTGGAACTTGTGGTTTTGTTGGTTAAGCATTTTGCAGTGGACCCAGGAATGAGTAAAGTCAATCTTCTAAACAAGGTGCTTGCAGTAACTGTACGTGCCATTCAAAGGAATGCGGAAGAAAAAAAAAAGTGCATTCCATTCTAGACCTTATTTCCGGCTATTTGTGAACTGGTTCATGGATTCTAACTCCCCTGATCCTGCTGTTGATGCCAACAATTTTCAAGTACTCACGGCATTTTCAAATGCTTTATAGTCTTTATAACCTTTGCGAGTACCTGGTTGGAGTTTTGCTTGGCTGGAATAGAGAGGAAGAGTACGAGGATTTGTGTCAAGAAGAACTAGTTTAGCTAGAAGGAAATGAGGATGAGTTACAGGGAAAACATGATAGCAGTGTGCATCAAATATATTGCCATTTGAGGGTGAACTTTTAGTGGTTACAAATCATGGTGAATGCTAAGTCCATGAGAATGAGGCTTTGAAGACCCAGAAGCAGGGCTTCATCAATGAGGAAGAAGGTTTAGATAAAGTACAACAATCCATGATCCAAAAACATATTGTTCAGGAGGTCTCTATGGAGACACTTGGATTGGCCTCAGTGGAGTTAGGTCTGTCTAGTCTTGAAGACACTCTGAAGATATGGTCAACTAAATGAAGCATAGCTGTATTAGACATGATTTATATACATATGAGGTCCTGAGCTATGGAGCAAGACATTGATTGAAAATCCTCAATATGAAAATAAAGATTGGAGCACAAACTTAGGGGGAGTAGTCCTCATTAACAGAAAAAGTGTAACATCTGTTAGAAAGTTCTGGTTCGATGCTTCACGTTCATCAAGAGAAGATATGTACATCTATCATATAAATCCTAGCTATTGACTATTTTTTAGCTGTTACTCTGCCTTTTTGCAAAGGAAGCTGCATTATTGGCAATTGGCTCACCGATGTATTAACAATTTCATTCAATTTCACTGGAACATACGAGGCCTTTCAATTATGGCTTCCTATTTTCCATATGTGGATAAGATTTGGATATTCTCATACACATGATATATGGGATGGCCATTAATAAGATGAAAGGAACACTAAAATAGGCTCTCTAAATCAGAAAGTGAGAATTTCATTGGGAGGGGTTACTACTTGGCCATGATTGTGAATTATACAGTAAAAGGAAAAGGTTCCATTCGCTGCATTCACTCTACTTAGATAGAGAGTTCAAGTTTATAAGAATTGAGTGGGCGGTCTTCTTGCTATTGAAGACATAATGTGGCTGTAAACATCTCCTTGGACAGATTTTAGACAGGAACAAGAGAATCCAGGAGGCTGCTTGTTTGACCTCTGCTACTCTTGAAGAGAACGTTGTAGAAGAGTTGGCACCTTGGAGCTCGTTATGCAGCACCTCTTGTATGTCTTTAGGCCTCGATTTTCTCAGTATGTTGAACCTGTGTTTTAGAGATCTATCACTCTAATATGAACCAAACAAGTTGCAAAGGCTGATCCTGTTAGGGCAACCATTGCATATGATGAAGAGTTTATAGTTTTCTCTCCGGATTTGCTATTTGGGCTTGTAGAATCCTAATATCATTGTCATTTTCGGATCAGTAGCATTGACTGCACATTCAATTGTGAAAATCAGTTCAGCTCCAGAAGTAATTGTAACTCACAAATAGTGTTTTTTTGTAAGTTCACTTATACATTCTTGAAAATAAGTTGAATTGCATTGTAAACAGGTGCATTTTTCAGTTGAAGCCAATTCCCTTTATTTTTTGAGCTTGATTAGTCAAATTGGTGAAGTATTAGAGTTACTGAACCCTTTGATACTCTTTAATGTTGACGATATAATCAAAATTGACAAATCTATTCTCACAGATTTTTGAACCTGTTTACAAGATTCACAAGATAAGATTGTGTTTCTTCAAATCGAATCGCAACTCCAACAAGATGAACTACATCAAAGGAATCAATTTTATGAACTGGTTCTTGTTCAAAACAATTCTCTGTTTGAGACTGATTTCCATCAGCAGCCAACATTTGATCAGATTAGTGATGCCACATCAAGAGTATATTCACATGAAGATTTTGAAGTTCAGTTTGCACTTCCCAAGCCCATCATTAGACATTGGGAAGAGGTTATCAACAACATGCACACAATTGATCTTGGATATGAAAATGAAGTGGCCTTTAACATTCTAGACTACACCAAACCGATCCAATTTCAGAATGCTAAGTTCCTTTAGGAAAGCTCATCTTCACCCACTCCACTTTCACATCAAATTCTAAACAGCCATCATTGTGATTGAGTTGGCTTGCTTGAAAGGTCAGTGTTTTGATCTTCACCCTTGTGAGCATTGTGGCAAACATAGTCATCATTCAGAGTCTAGACAAATGTTCTATACACAAGATTCTTGCAAGAACAAAGAATCCCTTTGGATGGATTGCTTTTTGGCAATGGCCTTAAACAAACAAGAAGTTATATTAGCCATCATAGAATTCATTCTTGAGTATCGACACATCTTGCAGTAGAGAGATTTTCATTTTCTCACCTTGTCTCTGACAGGGGGGAATTGATATTCAACTACTAGTTTCGAAGGCATATCAAACAAGCCTAAGCCACAACCATAACCTTAAATAGCAGCCAGAGTCAGCTAGAGCCAAAGCCAGAGTTATAGCTGGAGACAAACTCATGTTCCATGAGCACCAACTCGTTTGTGGTCCTCCTTAAATGACCACTCAATAGAAGACTTATTGTTTTTGCTAAACAACAATTTTTGGTCATATTCAAACCATCATTTCAACAGTTTGTGGTTATCTTTGAACCATCATCAGAGAGCACTTCCATTTCGCAAAAGACATCACCTTCTAGTCAGATTTGGAATTGTTCTAGGAATTACTTTGAGCCAAGTTCTAGAGTTAGTGGTCAGCCTTAAACTGTTGAAATGTGTAACTAGGTTCAATGTTAATAATGTCTAATGTAATCATGATTATGTATTTGATGTAAAGAGAAAAAAAAAATTCATTATTGTTATTCTTGATGCATAGGTTTCATGCTCAAGGTAAATTTATCTATAGGTCAAACACCCATTGAGAGCTTCTAGGAATTTGTCATGAAGTCAAGAGTCATTGTCATACATGTAAGACCCCTTTGGGCATGTTATATCATTTATGTAATGTCAAAAGTGTCATATAGACCTTCCAAGACCATGTCATCATGCAAAGAACAAGTCGGCGTACAAAGCAGTAACAAGTTGGCCTCATGGACACCAATTCGACCTCTTTAGAAGCCTATATATAAGAAGGAACTCGACCTCATTTGGAAAGAATGCAAGCAAGTTTGATCTCCTCAAGAAAGACGCTGCAAGACAAAAAGGAAGAGGACGAAAATCAAGGAAAAGAAGAAGAGAAGCAACATCGAAGTTTTGGACTTTTTCTTTCTTGTGTTAGGGTTTCTATGGTAGCTGCTAGACCAAAATCGCAGAAGTTGCTGGGGAAGTCAAAGTTGTAGAAGAAGTTGCTGGGGAAGTCGAAGTTGCAGAAGAAGTTGTTGGGGAAGTCGAAGTTGCTAGAAGTTGTTGGGAGGTCGAAGTTGCTAGGTCGAAATTGCTGGAAGTTGCTAGGTCTAAGTTGCTGAAAGCTGCTAGGATGAAGTCATTGGAAAGAAAAACACATCAAAGAGGAAGTTGACTTGGTCTTGGAGGGGCCTTTGTCAAGGGTCATAGGTCTTGGAATTCATCATTTGAAGTTCTATAAAAAGAGAAGAGTTCTTGTGGGTTTTCCTCGCAAAAGGAGAGGTTTTGGCCTTGGCTTATAGCCCATATCTTGTGTCCTCTTGTGTCATTGTTCTTCATTGTTTGGTAGCTGGTTGATGATAGAAAACACAATAATCAAGGGAAAGAGGAAGCTAATCAAGTTAAGTAAAATTACATCACAAGCAATTATCAAAGTAAGAGAAATCACCCTAATCTACCTGCCCTTGATTTCTCAACATGGGATCAAAGCTAAGGTGACAAGACAAGAAGAGGCAACTTGAAGATCATCAATTGAAAAAGGATACATAAGGGCCAAGCATAAGGAGATCATCAAGAAGGACTAATCCACACATCATCTTGAAGGAAGGAACTAAGGAACATCAAAGAGGACTGCCCATCTTATCACAAGGATCATACCATTTGGAAGAAACAACACTTTGAAGAAGAAGAAGACCTCAAAATTTAAAGAAGGGCTCTACACTTGAAGTATTCTGGGAAAGCTCACACATTCTACAAATCATCATCAAGAAGGCATCTTCAATAATCAACATCATCAAGAAGGCATCAAGTTGAAGATATCATCATCAAGGAGCATCTTCACTTGACAAGTAAATATCTTTATATTTATCTTTGAATCTACTATCAATATGACTTCATTCTTCAAGGAAAGCAACAAACTAGTTGGGTCATCAAATTTCCTTGCATGGAAAAAGAGGATAGATTTGATCCTCGTAGAGAATGAAGTTATTGGATATGTTAAGGGTTCAATCACCAAACCATCTCAAGAGCAATCTCAAGAACTATCAGAGTACATGAAAGGGGAAGTTAGGGCTCAAAGAATCCTCATAGAACCAATCAAGGATTCAGTCATCCCTTATGTAGCAAAGATGGAGACATCGAAATAAATCTATGAAAAATTGGTAGAATTGTTTTCAAAGGAAGTGTCAAAGGAAGAAGGGGTAGCCTCATACCTTATGAGTGTATCTCAAATAAGAGATCAACTACAAGAGCTAGGGGAAATAATGTTTGATAAAGAAATGACCAACGTTCTGCTCAATGCACTACCTCATGAATGGTGCAACTTTGTATCAAGTATCTATGGAAAGAAGGAAGCCACTCCATTCAGTGAACTTTGGTCACTATGTAAGATTGAAAAAACTAGGTTGAAGGCAAAGAGCGATGTTGGATCAAGTGAACAAACTCAAGCATATGCATCTATGGCTAGAAAGAAAGGGAAATTTGGAAAGTTTGGTCCTCGAAAAGAGAAGAAGATCGACATGTCAAAGATCCAATGCTATAAATGTAATGAATATGGGCATTTCAAGAGGACTTGCCCTAAACTCCAGAAGGACAACAAGAAGAGATAGGCAAAAAATGAATCCCATGTCACCAATGAAGTAGAAAAACCTGATAAGAAGAAGTCAAAGAAGGAAGAAGTGATAGACCTCCACTGTTAGACTGTCTCTCACACACTTAATCTACTTTCAAGCATATAGAAGTTAGCAGTCATGATGGAAAGCACTTCTCAAGTATGATAGGATGCATTATAGCAATGATTGATATGGCATCAACCGTCATGATAGAAAGGAAGTAGCTCATGACATCATGGAAGTATAGCTAAAGTAGAAGTTGATATGGTTGAAGCATATATAACATGGCATCTCCATTAAAAACATACAAGAATAATCTATGTAGCAATTTGAATAAACAAAGTCATCTAGCAAGATAGAAGATAAATAGATCATCATACATTGTCATCATTAGAAAGGAAGCATTTGCAGAATGAGGATCATCAAGAACCTCCATTGGAATCCTTTTTAAAAGTTTCCTCTGTACTTAGAAGAAGCAAGTGTCTTGTAGATAGTCTACATTCCACCTTGTGTGGGAGCCACAGTTTAGAAGGATGATGGTATGATGACAAAGATGTGCAACATGTCAAGTTGATTGAAGTACTTTCATATTCAAGCAAGGAAAGGAAGTTGCCCAAAGGAAGTCTAGATGGCCACATGAAAGAGGATATATGTATATATTTGGTAATAGAAAGATAAAGTCATGTCATCATATGGTTGAGTAGAATGCTCTATCTCATGAGCATAATGAAGAAAAATCTTCCTCTAAGTAAGATGCATGAAGGCATGTAGGCAATATACCTTGAACTCTTTTACATATTAATTGTAGAGCCCTAAATTACCTAAATATATCCAACTCTGTAATTTACTCAGACATTTACTGTAACCCGAATTCATAATTTTTGCCCTAATTTATCATTAACAGCTAGTGAATTTGAAAATAAATACAGAAGAATACCTAGAAGTTAATTTGAAGAAGTTTCTTGTTTGATGTTTCCTAATTTGCTCCTATTACCAAATGACCAAAACCTCCCTACCAAACTGGACACAATCTGTGTACCCAACTCCAAAATACTTCCAATTTGAAGTAATTTGGCCTCCGTGCCCAAAAGCTTCAAGAATAATTGCTCTAATCTCCAGTTCTGAATTCCAATCCTTCAACTTCAAATTCCAATCTTCTGTTCAGGATTTCAATCTTTCGTTCCCTTTCCTCCCTCCAGTTTTCCACGTACTTGTATAAGTAGCTTTCCTAGGCAGTCACCGCCTTCTTCCACCGCTCTCAACAAATTAGATTTAGGGAGTCATAATGTTACGTGTTGTTGGAAGGCGAGGTACAAATATTTAATAACCATAGATATTAATATGTTTGTAATGTTTATTATTTAAATTAACTTTATAAACTTTAATTATAATATTTAAATAAAATAAAATTTATCTATATTTTATAATTATTAACTTATAACTTTAATATTATGGTAGAGAGTATTAATTTTATTCATTAATCTTATACTTGTGAAATATTTATTATGCATATTCTAAATGTCAAATTTTAGGTACTATCTCCTTTCTTAATTATTTTAGGTACTCAAACCTTTTATTATTTATTTGAACATTTTTCATAATTATTTAATAAGTATATTAGTGCATGGTATGCAATGTAGGCATATGTAGCTATCATATACATACATCGTATACATGCTAATACAATTTTGCCTATAAATCAAAAATGGGAGATTACATTGACAAGATGAAATCAACATAATATGACCTCATAAAGAATATGAGGTGGTTGGCAACTATGGTTCCTATGATGAAGGAACTATGTATGGAAGATATTGAGAAAGCAATATGTGAAGAAAATGAAAGAAGAGTTCATGAAAAATGTGTCTATAGTCATGTAAGATAAGATAAGTATTCAACCTTTGATAACTAAAAGGATTAACCATGACATCCCCATGAAAAAGGTGTGAAGACTGTGATGTGTATGTGGAAAAGTAGAACCTTGGTAATGTATGTCTTGGAGATGGATTCTTGCATGTGCAGGATGTTGATGTTGCTAGAAGCTGATGTCATGACGAAAGAACATCATAAAGAGGCAACTTTGATTTAATGTTCATTTTGATTTTTGAAAGCATATGGTTGGGTTGAAACAGGGCTACCAAGAGAAGGTTGTAGAAGTCAACTATAGCTAGTACTCATGTGGTTGGATGGAAGATCCTGAAAGAAACATGAATTGGAAGAGGTAGCTATATGAAGGATAGCCATATGTGGACTAGAAGATCACTTTCCGTTGAAAAGACGGATGACACAACTATTAGTTCAACACTATGTTTCGTTGAAGGGAAGTGATGAAGAAGATGGCTTATGCCCTACGAAAAAGTCTAGAAGAAGAAGGCTCCATGTTGAAAAGGATGAAGTCCATGACATGATGCAGAAAGAGGAGCCCTACAAGAAGTTGATAGTACCATGATCTCCAGTAGAGAGAAAATAACTGCTATTGGTAACAAGTCCCTAGGTTAGAGGGAGCTTGGGTATATTCTTTTTATAGGAATGAGTATATCCTCCCTAGTTGAGAGGGGAGAGATAGACACATCATTCTTGTCTTCATTGTATGAAAAAATAATGGAGGATTGGGTAAGCATTTGAATTCCGCTACTCTTTGAGGATGTGGTAGGGCATCCAATAGGTAAGAGTAGTCAAAGAGGAAATTCCTTGAGGATTTGTTAATCCAAGACAGGAATTGTCCTAGAAGGACACACCTTGTGAACATCCACATGGGGTATGCGCCTTGAGAGATAATGATGAAGGTGTCTATTAGTCATTGTCTCCCCAACATTGTGCTCTAATCTTGTGGAGAGATAGAGCTGCTAGTCAAGGCCTTGCTATGTGACAATGCTGGTTGATATGGTGAGATGCACTGGTATAAGCTAATAAGATAACTTATGAGATGGCTTACAAATCCGACTCTTATGAGAATTCTTTAGTATGAGAATGTCCAAGTGCCTTGTATGGATTATGAATACCTCCCTAGTTAAGGAGTGTTGAAATGTGTAACTAGGTTCAGTCTTCATAACGTCTAATGTAATCATGATTTATGTATTTGATGTAAAGAGAAAAAGAAATTCATTAGTGTCATTCTTGATGCATGGGCTTCATGCTCAAGGTACATTTATCTATAGGCCAAGCACCCGTTGACTACTTCTACGAATTTGTCATGAAGTCAAAAGAGTCATTGTCATACATGTAAGACCTCTTTGGGCATGTTATATCATTTATGTAAAGTCAAAAGTGTCATATAGACCCTCCAAGACCATGTCATGATGCAAAGAACAATCACCCTACAAAGCAGTAACAAGTTGGCCTTGTTATCGCTCAAACCAGCAAGGGACCTAAAGGGGTTCCCAAGAGGGAAACTGCTAGGTTAAGGGCAAAGGTGGAGGCTTAGCCCACTGTCACCACAACTAAGTCTCCCTGTTCTTTACGGATTTTCACCGATGGGAGGAGTCCCAGTAGCGTAGGGATCACTTGTAAAGTATATGTCAATGAATAGGTGGGAAGTGACCCTGAAAACCTTTTCTCAAGGATGGAGCCTGCTTGCTCTTTTAAGCAAGGGACTTGGTCCACTAGGGATAAGGGGTGAGGATTGGAGGGTTTTGGGAGAAAGGATACGCTTATGAACAAGTTTCTCAATCCCTATAATCCTTGGAAAACTTGGATTCACAAATGGTCCTTGACAAATAATCTTTATTCAGAAGTGGGACCACACAGGGCCAAGTGGACCTAGCCCAGGCTCGGGGATAGAATGTAGCAACCAATGTTCCTATCTTGTACAAGGTGAGCGGAAAGGACCAAATAATAATACTTGCTTCAAAAGGTTGAATTGATCTTGTTGAGGTCTAGCCTTGGGGATGCCTAGGCACAATTCGATCCTAGAGCTAGGGCTTGGGATTCCCGGATATTCCACTGTTAGAATTGCCTCAAATTTGGAGGAGAGGGAAGGGACCCACCAGTGAAGTAGGCAATAGGAGATCAAAGTTTTTCCATGGGTCAATACCCGAGAAATTGATGCCCTATGTGATCTAATGAGGCTAGACTTTGGGAAAAAGGGGAAATGGTAAAAGGAGGGTTAAAATGATCACCCTTTTTGAGGGATCAATGCCTAGTTCACTTGGGAATATGGAGTCAAGGATAATGATGAGTAAGAACTTGGTTTCTTGATCAAGGATGCTCGAAAAGTCACTTCATCCAATGTTGAGAGAAAGAAAAGAAAAGTGACCTTCAAGCATTTACACTTGAAAGCAAATGTTGCAAGCTTCTCGAGATAAATAAATCTCTAGGACATTTCATTCATATAACATTGGCCCATACATTAAATTAGCTAAAACATGCTTAATTCCACATTTCAATAATGCAACAACTAGCCCTAATTTTAGCAATATGCAGCAACAAGAATAATAACATTTAAATTTACTTATAACGTTATAGAGTATATCAAACCAACATTTCGTTTGCTCATTAAAGCTCCAAGACAAGAGAAATAGCCCAAATTCATACATCAAAATTCATCCATCTCCAGAAAATATCCTCCAAGGAAAAAATGTGAAGTTCTTTATGATTAGAGAGATCCAAAGTGATATGATGATACAAATGAGTGTATCTAACATCAATATATAGCCTCCTAAGGAGTTGCAATTAGCCTATGGGCCTACATCAGCCCCTAATGATAAAATAATGTGCAAATAAAACCCCTATTGGTGACAAGCCCACCAAACTAGCTCACAAATGTAAAAATAAGCCTCACAAGGGGCCAAATAATAACATGTGCATGTCTAGGGCCCTCCAAAGGCTCAATAATTTCCTGAAGTGCCATATTGAGGAATAAATTCCTCGGAATATGATTGACAAGGGGGTGGCCCCTTGTTCTCCAAGTAGTAGACTTGTGGTGCTCCCAGTGGGTATGAGGGCACATATATGACCCCATGGGTCCCCATATGAATTGGAGATCCTCTGCAAGTGTCCAAGTGGTGGAATGAATGTTGCCATGACATCGTACAAGTCTTGGGACACTTGTCAAGAGTGTGGGGCTCTTGTGGGGCCTGTTGGGCATAATGTACCAAGCATATAACCATCATCCCAAAAGTGGATCGCTAGTAATCTCTGAGCATCCATGAAGACCTGTGAAGTGTCGTTTGTTGCTGTGGAGGCCAATGAATCTCTATGCACACCCTACATGTGTCAATGTAGACCTCTGGGGGTTAGGGTCCCATATAGGGAAACCAAACCCTAATGGAAACTACCTGCAATCCTGCATAAGATCCAATGTGTCCCCTAGGCTTCGAGTACAGCCAGTCATTAAAATAATAAGGTAAAAGAGCTTACAAATCATGGACAACAAAGTGGGCACTTCATAATGGCATGCCCTTCCTTAGTGGGATTTGGCATGTGCTAGTGTCTCCAACCTCCAGAGGGGGTTAGCCAAGTACGTTATTAGGTGGTTTCAACCATTAAAGGGGATAGTATGTCCAAGGTACATCCATCTAATGGGGTGGCAAGTGAAAAATAAGTGAAATGGGATAGTGAATGAGATGGGCAGCCCTGGGCCACATAGTGGGCCATAGGGGTAGCTAGATAAGGGGAGGCCCACGCTTGAGTATGTAATGTATAGGAGGGAGCAATTGTGGTACTTAAGGTGCCCGACCTTGTTTTTTTTATCCTTCTTTATATATCTTTTTCCTTTTATGAATTTTCTTTAATTAACTGCTCGGGGCTTGAAGGACAAGAACATGATGTGTAAGATATAGTAGTGATTACCCCCTTTAGGTATGGCGGTTCACTGCCCTCTTGGGGTTGGGACAATCATGGGTTCCTGAATGATAGAGGAGGCTCATCTAGGGCCTATGGAACTAGGGTGATGGCCATGGATTGGGGTAGAGCTCATGTAATGGATTTTGCCCACGTGTTGATTATTTTGTCCTGACCATCTATTTCTTTTTGTGGTACAATTTCCTGTTAAATGTGGCCAATTATGCTTTTCACATTTTTCTTTTAATTACTTCAATCTCCGGGGCATCATTTTAGGCCTGACCCAAGGTGGAGGCAAGGGGATAGGGAGGCTGGCCCTATGTGGACCCCAAAATGGAAATGTGGACCCAAGCAGGAGAAAAAATGAATGGGGGTATAGTGAGTGGAAAGGGAGTAATATGTGCGAGTAAGGGAGCAGGACTATGCACCCAAAGTCGGGTTTCCCAAGTAGTACCACCCTAGAACCAAATGGTCAATAAAGGAGATCCCACAAGACTAAGTTCCAAGGGTAGAAACCAAAAGAGATTAAGGGACAAGAGCACAAATTAAGCCCACTCTTTCCGCCAAATCCCCCCATCAATCCATTCCCAGAAATATCCTTGATAAGTAAACCCAATACTCAATTACCAAATGACCAGACATACCTTTAGATTCGGGAGGCCCACCTTCAAACATACGATCAATACAGGTGGGTGAGGGACCACATGGATGACTTAGGGGGTAGAGAAATAGCACAACGAGCTAGTAGGAGGCCTCAAGGGGTTGTTGGTTGCTTGCTGAGGCTCGTCATGGAGAAAAAATTCTCTTGGGGATATCACCCACAAAGTGGTGGGTAACATTTGGCTCCAACTTGGACCTGATCTCTCAAAGAAGTGGATGAGGCTGCTCAAACGGGAGGCCACGAGAACTCCAACAATCTCTTGGTCATCGTAGACCTGTTATATGCACATGTCAAAGATCAAAGCCACGGGGCAACATGTTTTTCATGGTGTCTGATGATCACCCATGCATAATGTTAGCCCATAAACCAATATAATATGTGATTTTTTTGTTGTTGTTTATATGCAACCTAATCTATCATGAGAAACATCATATGCAGTTCTAATGCAGAAATCAGCATGCAATGCATCCTACCCTAACATGCATGTGATAATGCTAATGTTAAGTGTAATCATAAAGCCAGTACAACCAACACATCATTATATCAATATACATATGCCTGCAAGTATGACTACTCATGTAGCAAATCCCAAGGCGAATGCAAACCCAAACAAATGGAGGATGTAGAGGGCGGGAGGTGGGAAAATATGATGCCCACACATGGATGATTATGTGAGAAGAGGCAAGAAAAGGATGTAATCTAGTCCATGAGATCTTCTCTTGCAACCAAAATATAGAGCAACCAAGCTCATAAACTTTTGATGGATGGCAACCTCAGGCATATCACTTCCATCATCATCGTTATTATTTACGTCATGGCTTATGGCCTTTATTAGGTTATGATTAGTATAGGAAAGGGAGGCCGACAAGATGGAGAAACACAAGTAGGTTGCACGTGATGATTACACTGGAGAGGGGAGACTATGGAATAATCAGAACCCTGAGGGTGCGTCCAAGAAGAAAAAGTGTAATAAATGAAGGGCTTCAACTTGACATTATACTCGGAAGGGGAAAAGGGCTTACAATTACTTGAGATTATATGATCAAGGGCAAGGGAATCACTTGATGAAAACTCAAGATGATGACTAATAGGAAAAAGGGAGAATGAAATATTGTATTCAACTGGTTATGCTTTTGCAAAATCATAATTTGAAAGCTCAAGTGATTTGAGCATAGAATCGTACTTGAGAGAAGTGAGAGCCTTATCAATTTCCTTAGTGTCAAAGATTGGATCTCTCCCCAAAGGGAAATTGATCACTTCTAATTGCCCCTCTTTATGCAAAGGAAAATGAAGATTCTCCTTCCTGAGGGTATCAATGGGTATGTCATAATAAATAGTGCTTGAGGGGGGACTATGGAATGATCAGAACCCTAAGGGTGCGTCCAAGAAGAAAAAGTGTAATAAATGAAGGGGATCGACTTGACGTTATACTCGGGAGGGGAAAAGGGCTCACAGTTACTTGAGATTATATGATCAAGGGCAAGGGAATCACTTGATGATGACTAATAGGAAAAAGGGAGAACGAAATATTGTATTCAACTAGTTGTGCTTTTCCAAAATCATAATTTGAAAACTCAAGTGATTTGAACATAGAATCGTACACAAGAGAAGTGGGAGCCTTTTCAATTTCCTTAGTGTCAAAGATTGGGTCTCTCCCTAAAGGGAAATTGATCATTTCCAACTGCCCCTCTTCATGCAAAGGAAAATGAAGATTCTCCTTCCTAAGGGTATCAATGGGTATGTCATCATAAATAGTGCTTGAGGGGAAGGGAAGACCAATCTCGTCCTCATCCTCTTTGTCGGTGTTGTAAATGGGAGCACAATCAAGGACCAACAATTTCTCATTTCTCCTTTTCAATGCGGAAATAGTCTTCAGTGTCATCTTCCAAGGGGTTATTGGGATCATCTTTTTCAAGGTTTTCGAGAAAGGGTTCATCGAGATTAATATCCTTGAGAAAGGTAAGGTTGGTCTCAATTTCACTTTCCATAAACTCATCCTTCCCAACACATTTGTCCTCAAAATCATCATTTTCATCAAGTGGACCAAAGGAGGACTCATCTTCTTGCTCATTACCTAGACTCGCAATGTTTTGTTGATGCTCGGTGAAAGCTTCCTTGTGAATGCTTAATGCAGTGTGTTCTTGAAAATGTCTAAGAAAGCCCTCAATAGATGAGATGCTCATAGGTTCATGATCATGCAACCATGAGTGATGACAACTGAGAGATCCCATGTATAATAACATAAGGACATCTTGGTGGACAACCTTGTCTTTTGAAGCATGTGCATTAAATCTTTCTACTTGGTCAATTGTGGAGAGTGGATCACCATCAAACACAAGCATCCCACGTAGCATCCTTCCGGCGACATGATTAGGATGTCTAGGGATGCTAGCAATGTCCAAAGCGGGAAATTTATGAAAGAATGACAACCTATTTGAAGTATAAATGAAACATATGAAACATATGTAGGAGTTGCCAGGGTGAAATTGAAGATGCCTAGAAAATGCTTGCTTCACCCTACAAGCATTAACCTTAAAGTTCAATGAAGAACTAGGGCTTCATTCGTCTTGTGTTCCTGACAATGACGCCAGAAATGTTACCACTCAAACCAATAGGGGACCTAAAGTGGTTCCTAAGAGGGCAACTGCTAGGTTAAGGGCAACGGTGGAGGCTTAGCCCACTATCACCACAGCTAAGTCTCCCTGCTCTTTACGGACTTTCACCGATGGGAGGAGTCTCGTTTGTGTAGGGATCACTTGTAAAGTATATGTCAATGAATAGGTGGGAAGTGACCCTGAAAACCCTTTTCCAAGGATAGAGCGAAGAATGGAGCTTGCTTGCTCTTTTAAGAAAGGGACTTGGTCCACCAGCGATAAGGGGTGAGGATTGGAGGGTTGAGGGAGAAAGGATAGGCTTATGAATAAGTTTCTCAATCCCTATAATCCTTGGGAAACTTGGATTTCCAAATGGTCCTTGGCAAATAATCTTTATTGAGAAGTGGGACCACACGGGGCCAAGTAGACACAACCCAAGTTCAGGGATGGAATGTAGCAACCAATGATGTTCCTATCCTGTACAAGGTGAGGCGAAAGGACCAAACAAGAATACTTGCTTCAAAAGGTTGAATTGATTCTATTGAGGTCTAGCCTTGTGGATGCCTAGGCACAATTCGATCCTAGAGCTAGGGCTTGGGATTCGTAGAGATTCCACCCTTAGAATTGCCTCAAATTTGGAGGAGAGGGAGGGGACCCACCAACGAAGTAGTCTATAGGAGATCGAAGTTTTTCCTTGGGTCAATTCTCGAGAAATTGATGCCTTGGGTGACCTAACGAGGCTAGACTTGGGGAAAAAGGGGAAAATGGTGAAAGGAGGGTTAAAATAATCACCTTTTTTGAGGGTTCAATGCCTAGTTCACTTGGGGATATGGAGTCAAGGATAATGATGAGTAAGAACTTGGTTTCTTGATCAAGGAGGCTCGGAAAGTCAACTTCATCCAATGTTGAAAGAAAGAAAAGAAAGTGACCTTCAAGCATTTATACTTGAAAACAAATGTTGCAAGCTTCTCGAGATAAATAAATCTCAAGGACATTTCATTCATATAATATTGGCCCATCTATTAAATTAGCTAAAACATGCTCAATTCCACATTTCAATAATGCAACAGATAGCCCTAATTTTAGCAGTATGCAACAACAAGAATAATAGCATTAAATTTACTTACAACGTGATAGAGTATATCCAACTAGCATTTTGTTTGCCCAATAAAGCTCCAAGACAAGAGAAATAGCCCAAATCCATATGTCAAAATTCATCCATCTCCAAAAAATATCCTCCAAGGAAAAAATGTGAAGTTCTCTATGATTAGAGAGATCCCACGTGATGTGATGATACAAATGAGTGTATCTAACATCAGTATATAGCCTCCTAAGGTGTTCGAATTAGCCTATAGGCCTACATTAGTCCCTAATAATGAAATAATGTTCAAATAGAACCCTTATTGGTGACAAGCCCACCAAACTAGCTCACAAATGTAAAAATAAGCCTCACAAGGGGCCAAATAATAATATGTGCATGTTATAGGGCCCTCCAAAGGCTCAATAATATCCTGAAGTGCCATCTTGAGGAATAAATTCCTCGGAATATGATGGACAAGGGGGTGGCCCCTTGTTCTCCAAGTAGTAGACCTATGGTGCTCCTAGTGGGTATGAGGGCACATAGATGACCCCATGGGTCCCCATATGAATCGGAGATCCTCTACAAGGGTCCAAGTGGTGGAATGAATGTTGCCATGACATCATACAAGTCCTGGGACACTTGTCAAGAGTGTGGGGCTCCCATGGGGTCTTGCTGGGCATAATGTACCAAGCATATCACCATCATCCCAAAAGTGGATCGCTAGTAATCTTTGAGCATCCATGAAGATCCGTGGAGTGTCGTTTGCTGTTGTGGAGGCCAGTGGCTCTCTATGCACACCCTACATGTGCCAATGTAGACCTATGGGGGTTAGGATCCCATATAGGGAAACCAAATCCTAATGGAAACTACCTGCAATCCTGCATAAGATCCAATGTGTCCCTTAGGCTTCGAGTACAACCAATCATTAAAATAATAAGGTAAAAGAGCTTACAAATCATGGATAACAAAGTGGGTACTTCATAATGGCATGCCCTTTCGTAATGGCCTTTGGCATATGCTAGTGTCTCCAAGCTCCAAAGGGGGTTAGCCAAGTATGTTATTAGGTGGTTTCAACCCTTAAACGGGATAGTATGTCCAAGGTACATCCCTCTAATGGGGGTGGCAAGTGACAAATAAGTGAAATGGGATAGTGAATGAGATGGGCAGTCCTGGGCTGCATAGTGGGCCATAAGGGTAGCTAGATAAGGGGAAGCCCACGCTTGAGTATGTAATGTATAGGAGGGAGCAATCGTGGAACATGAGGTGCCCGACCTTGTTTTTTCGATCCTTCTTTATATACCTTTTTCCTTTTATGAGTTTTCTTTAATTGACTCCTCGGGGCTTGAAGGACAAGAGCATGATGTGTAAGATATAGCAGTGATTACCCCCTTTAGGTATGGCGGTTCACTGCCCTCTTGGGGTTGGGACAATCATGGGTTCTTGAATGATAGAGGAGGCTCATCTAGGGCCTATGGAACCAGGGTAATGGTCGTGGATTAGGGTAGAGATCATGTAATGGATTTTGTCCACGTGTTAATTATTTTGTCCCGACCATCTATTGCTTTTTATGGTACAATTTCTTGTTAAATGTGGCCAATTATGCTTTTCACTTTTTTTTTTTAATTGCTTCAACCTCCAGGGCATCATTCTAAGTTTGACCCAAGGTGGGGGCAAGGGGATAGGGAGGTTGGCCCTATGTGGACCCCAAAATGAAAATGTGGACCTAGGCGGGAGAAAAGATTAATGGGGGTATAATGAGTCGAAAGGGAGTAATAGATGCGGGTAAGGGAGTAGGACCACACACCCAAAGTCGGGGTTTCCCAAGTAGTACCACACTAGAACCAAATGGTCAATAAAGGAGATCCCATGGGATTAAGATCCAAGGGTAACAACCAAAATAGATCAAGGGGACAAGAGCACAAACTAAGCCCACTCTTTCTGCCAAGTGCCCCCATCAATTCATACTTAGAAGTATACATGATAAGTAAAACCAATACTCAATTATCAAATGACCATACATACCTTCAGATTCGGGAGGCCCACCTTCAAACATACGATCAATACAGGTGGGTGAGGGACCACATGGCTAGCTCAGGGGGCGGAGAAATGGCACAACGAGCTAGTAGGAGGCATCAAGGGGTTGTTGGTTGTTGACTGAGGCTCATCATGGAGAAAATTTTCTCCTGGGGATATCACCCACAAAGTGGTGGGTAACAAGCCTCATGGACACCAAATCAACTTTCTTAGAAGCCTATACATAAGAAGGAAGTAGACTTCATTTGGACAAAATGCAAGCAAGTTCGATCTCCTTAAGAAAGAAGCTGCAAGACAAAAAGGAAAAGGACAAAAATCAAGGAAAAGAAGAAGAGAAGCAAGATCGAAGTTTTGGATTTCTTTCTCTCTTGTGTTAGGGTTTCTAAAGTAGTTGCTAGACCAAAATTGCAGAAGTTGCTGTGAAAGTCGAAGTTGCAGAAGAAGTTGGTGGGAAAGTCAAAGTTGCAGTAGAAGTTGCTGAAAGCTGCTAGGTCAAAGTCGCTGGAAAGAAAAGCTCATCAGAGAGGAAGTTGACTTGGTCTTGGAGGGGTCTTTGTCAAGGGTCATAGGTCTTGGAATTCGTCATTTGAAGTTCTATAAGAAGAGAAAAGTTCTTGTGGGTTTTCCTCTCAAAAAGAGAGGTTTTGGCCCTGATTTATAGCCTATATCTTGTGTCCTCTTGTCTCATTATTCTTCATTGTTTGGTAGTTGTTTGATGATAAAAAACACAATAATAATCAAGGGAAAGAAGAAGCTAATCAAGTTAAGTAAAATTACATCACAAGCAGTTATCAAAGTAAGAGAAATCACCCTAATCTAGCTGCCCTTGATTTCTCAACATAAACCACCAACAATAGAAGACTTCGGTTTCTGCTGCCCTTTTTATTTGTGGTCATCCTTAAACAACCACTAGTAGAAGACGTTGACTTCTGCTACCCATTTGGCTTGTGGTCTTCCTTAAAGCACTAGATTTAAAGAGTATGTCCAGCCATTGGCTGTTATTTACCTTTCAGCTCTCTTGTTGGACTCACATACACCCCTTCAGATTAAAGGGGGGGAATGTGTGAAGCATAATCCTTAGAGATCATGTAAATTTGTAATATTCACTTGTGGAAGATGAAAAGCCTCAAGTGAAGTTGAAGAGTCGCGAGTAGTCCAAGAGACCTCTTGGAAGATGAAATCAAGGGTAACAAAATGTTGTATTTATGTGTATCATATTATTGAATAATGCAACTCACACTTATCTATGTCAGTCCATTTCCATTTTTATGTGTTTCTAACAGATAGAATAAACATTAGGAAGTTGGGTATTCTAGCGTGACTTCAGCCCATGTCGAACAAAGATAAGTCTTATTAAAGAATATCACTAAAGTGTGTCTAATTGCTCCCTTTTCCTATGATATTGATATATATAGCTAAATAATAGTTTTCCTATATGTATCGAGTGCTATTTGGTGAGTGAACATACAAGATCCTGATTTGCGGGGGAACTTTTGTTCTTCTTATTTCACAACTGCCTTGAAGCAATTAGTCCATTTTAAAGGGGGTAATGCCATGCTAGCTATTTTGAATTTAACTGTTTGTTGGATTAAATACCCCAAAATCACTGCAGAAGAGCAGGTACAGTGGATGACCAATATGTTTCTATGGTATGCTTATAAAATTTAAGGTGGGTGAGGGTTTTAATGGTATTTCTGTCCATTGGAAAAGAAATAAGATTTTACTTTAGTATTAGCTGCTGCAGGGAATTTTTAGTCTTTGGTGTAAGCTACATTGAAGTCTGATTCATAATTTTTTTTTTGTTGTTTGTTGGCTTGGTATTGAGGCCTACAGCCTGAGCTTCCAAACTCAATATATAAATTATTTTTGAGTCTTACCCAACAACTGTTAACATGGATAAGAAGCCTTTCATCCATTCTAAGTCTAAATATTTGGATGGTTTCAATTTTTTTTCATTTGTGGAATGTCCTTTCCATTTTAATTTTCAATGGTGCTTATGAGCTGAATGCAACAGGTGGGAGTGAAACGGAAACGAGTGTGTGGACCTGATGATATGTCTAGAGGTGCAGCCCTAGCAAGGAATTTTTTGCAGGATTTTTCCTCATTACCTCTTGATCAAATGGATTATGAACAAGCTTTTCAAGCAGTCAATAAATTGAAGTCTGGCTTGGAAAAAGATGCTGTGAACAATTCTTGGCTACAACAGTTCTTCTAGATATCTTAAAGCCCTTTGAATTCGCAATCAGTCCCTTCAAAATGTGAACTATTGGCCTGGAGAATCATCTATCAATTTGGCAGTAATAGATGGCATATATAAACATGTCTAAATTTTGACAGAAGGCTTGGAAGCCCTTGCTAAATTCTGTTTTTGGATGGTGGGCTCGCGGAAGGATTTTGTGAGGTATTTATTGCAGATGGATATGTATAGATTTCAGCATATGTATATAAAAGCAGAAGTAGTTTGTTTCAATTTGTTCCTATGGCAAATGATCAGATCTTAGGTTTTGTTTTGCCATTATTAAACATTACTTTTTGGCGTTTATTAATGCTAGTTACATATATGGGGGATGAATCCTCTGCGAACAATTGATATGATGTTCTCATTTTGGTAAAACAAAGGTTCAACTTTTGCTTGAGATGGATTAGAAATATTCAAACAAACAACAGCCTATATGGTTTTTATTGCTGCACATCCATTTTAAGTGGCAATTCCAAACGATTGAATCACAGATTCTAATTCAGAGTTTCAATTTTATACAATATGGTGACTAACAAATTCTCACTAACATTTGGCTTCGACAATGCTAATTAACAACTTATAGTTCACATAATACCAATAGATACAAATTTTTGATTGATGGTTTCTTATTCACATAATGCTCACGTAGAGATTTTTATTCGGATCTTTATGATCATTAACAACTATGATTTGTATATGTTAGAAGTACACCTTATATCTATATACCAAAAGAGAATGTCAAAGGTATGACAACGTCCCAGGTAAATTATGCTATTGTTTGTAAGGAAATCAATAACTAAACAGCCAACAAGTTTTTTATACAATCTTGTTACTGGCAAATTCTCTAATTTGCACAATGCTAATTACTTATATTTCAAGTAATAATAACGGATAGAGATTTTGATTAATAGGTTCTAATTCTTATCTTAGTGCTGGAGATATTTTGATTTGAACCACCCTTTGGTTATTAAAAAATATGGTTTTCATAGATCAAAAGTCTACCACGGATCTCCATATCAGACTAGAATGCCAAAATATATGATGAACATCAAAGTAAACTATGCTATTGTTCATTGGAAAATCAACTGCCAGTGTTAATTACACATTCAGTTAAAAATTACATTAGTCTTGCAAAACATCATGAGCAAAAATATAAACATCATAGGTGGGGACACGTGTTGACTAAATTGATCACCAAAATTACTTAGTGGCAAATTGTAGTTTATCTTCTTGGTCGAGTCTTAATCACGCAACTTTTAACCTTGACTGTTTTATTGATTTTTCTGTCGCACTCTTTTCTTTTTGTTGATGTTTTATTGTTCATACAATGTCAAAACTGAAAGATTCAACGTGTCGTAGTGAGCCTGCCATGCTGAATCTCTTTTCTCCCTTGAAGATTTTGCCCATTTAATACCTTTTCATTTGCATCTTCCCAACCTGCATTTATTTCCTTCGCATGGTCTAGTCCACTATCTATTCATTGATTGTTAGTTTACCCTATTTTTTAGCACTGCACTTGCTTTATTTTGCAAGTGTGTGGCTAACAAAGAATTCTTTAAATGAACAGGTGAGAGTTTAATTTGTTTGTTTATGTAACAAACAGGGTTCTTATACTTAGCAGAATCTTCAGAGTATCTGGAGTATGTAAATATCCATTATAGGATAAGTAGTATACTTATATAAGAATGTTGAATGTATAAGAACTCTGATATGATGGGGTTACAAATGAGGGCCCTGCTTATATATATGAGGCAATGTGCCCCTTCACAAATAGTCATGTCTTTTAGGACATGTCTCTTCAATGTGCTAATCATTTATTAATTATTACTTGTATGCTATGTTAATAACAATTTATCCCTCAATGAGGGGTGAGAGTTCACTTTGTTAGTTTTTGGTGTTACTTTGAACATGTTTACATTGTGTTTGAGGGTGTTTCATGAAATTTAAGGCACATGTTTGGATGGTTTGTGATGAACATGCACATGGGAGATGGTCCATGATGGAATTTGCATATTGGAGATGGCTTATTCAATGGTTGCTTGCTAGATATTTTTCCTTTGGATGTTGGAGCTTTCTTGATAGTTTGGTTGATGTCCTTCATGATGGCCATAATGAGATGGTTGCTTACGTGGAGAACACCCTATTTTGGAAGAGTGTTTTGTAATGTGGAAGGCATTGGGCGATAGATGAGACATGGTAGCTTGGAGCTTTTGTATGGAGGCTTAGAGTTGGCTTAGAGATGTTTGAGTTGTGATAGTATTCATGCAAGGGAAGCGGACCCATTGAAGTACATGGCATAGGAGGCTTCTTGGAGACTTTGGAGGCTTGTAGAAGCGTTGGATACACCCCATGGAGTGCCCTTGCATTTGGAACCTTGTGGATGTCATCACCTTGGAGCTTGACTTGTGTACCTTAGAGTGTAGTGCTCTACATGTGTGAGTCTGCATGTGTTGTTATAGATTACTAGTAAGGAGATTGACCTACCTATGTATTGTTGGTCTCGTTTATCTTTTATATATATAGAGTAAGAAGAGTATTTCATTCACTCTTTGTTTTAATCACACTTGTATTAGAGATGTGATTAGGAGTGCATCACCTATCCCTTCTCTCCCCTCTCTCTCCCTCTCTCTCTCTCTCTTGGAGTTGCAAGGGTTTCTTGAGCTTGTTGGAGCATCTTGAACATTGATTTCATCCCTCTGAGACTTATAGATTAGTGTTTTGAGATAAAACTTTAGGTTTTACTTGGTGGGAAAAAAGAAGAGGAAATGCCTTGCCGTGGAGGGCTTGTTTTAGTGATTAATGTTTGTTAAATCTACCCGGTTTAGTTAGTGTTTTCTTGGTTTTCTATAGCTATGGTTTTGAAGATCTAGATGATTGTACTGGCTTTGTGATAAGGTTTTGGTGTGTAAATGAGTCTCATATTTTGCATATTGTTAAAGTTTTCAACTGTCCAATACTTTATAAATTGCAAATTTGATTTTCAGCCATCTATATCCATGACTTGTAATTACCAGGTTCATATATCTTGTTGATTTGCTATAAATTAAGTGATTGTGTTAAGGTGATTCAACATTGTAATGAAAGAAGATAAGGGCTATTTTGCTATTGTATTTATCATTGTAAATAAGTGTTTTCAGATTTGATTTATGCACGATAAGATTGCCCTAGAGGGTTGAAATTTATTTTAACACTTTAGTATATTTTCTATTGGATTTATTTGATAATTGGAGTTGTTAAGTGTTGAAATTTTGTTTGTTGTTGTAATTGTTTTGTTTGTATTTATAATAACTTTTAAGGTTGAAAATTCACATGGCTAGGATCTAGGAAACCTCTAGGATAGAGGTAAAATTTCTGATTGTATTAATGTTCTTTTGTTTGAAATTTTAACGCACATTGCTAAGGAATCCATTGAATAGATGGCTTGCAAAAGCATATGATAAGGATAAATCCAATATTCCAGGAACCATGCATTGATCTGCAATTGTTAAAGCTGTCATCCTCTCAAGTTATTTTTTCTTGAGTTAGAAATTTTGTCTCGTATATTGGTCAGAATGGTGCACGATGGTAGATAGAATTTGATGGTGTTAATGGAGTTTGGTTTGTGTAGTTAACCCAAGGACTTCATCAAAGATGACTGACAACCCAAGATTCTAAATGCCTTGATGATTTATTAGACAACCAAGATAAAGATTAGTTCCCACAATTTTCTGAGCTACTGTGAACTGTAGTTGATGTGAATGGATACTGTGGTTGTAATCATCTTGTGTCTTGGCATTTGTGATGCATTTATACCAAATAATGACATTGAATCACCTATCTTGTTTCTTGAGCACATTTGCTTTGAATGAACTAAAAACAATATTTTGTTTAGAATATATCTTTGCTTTGTAGATATATCTTTTATTTCACTCTATATCTCTTTTACTTTCACTAAGATTCTTATATTGACTTGTTGATTGAATTGGTTCTCGGTTGGTTTGGAGCTCTTAATTGCTTCATTTGTGATTTGGTGCTAGACTTAAATCCTTGATTCCAACGATTGGTATTAGAGAAATATGTGGTCTGATATTTAACAATTCACGTTGGAGCCAAAGGTTTGGTTTGAGAGAAGGTTTGGTTTGCAAACTTCCCAAATACGCAACCTATGCACATGTCATCATGTTCCATGCCTACTTCTGGAACACCTATTACGGTCTCTCTGAGCAACTTAAGTGCTCCATGGTGGATATGACCCATCCGCCTATGCCTTAGCTCTCCCATATCTCTGTCGTTGTTGCTGCTCACTAGTGCCTTTGGGGCGTCCAACTGCGACTTGTACAACTTGTTGCTTTTTACTCCAATTTCCTTCATTGACTTTCAATCTTGATGTTTTATGTACACATGTTTTCGTTGAAAGTACATGTCATACCCCTTATCTTGAAGAGCAGAAACTAAAATTAGGCTATTCCTAAGCCTGACACATGCAACACATCTATAACATGAGTACTCTTGCCTGACTCCCTTTGAAAGGTAACTATCCCTCTCCCAACTGGAGTACACTTGGATTTATTTCACATCTTAATATGGAAGCCTATATCCTTTTCTTTGTAGCTGGAGAATACTCTCTGACCCCTATCATATGACACGAAGCCCCACTGTTAATATACCCGACTCTTGTGGTGGTTGAGCTAGATAAACAAGCTATGAGGGCGAATACATCTTATAGTCTTGAAGCTATCTCGCTAATATCCACTAAAGCCACTGTATGTTGGTGCTTCTTGTCACCCTTCTTCCTGGTTGGACATTGACTGATGTAGTGTCCTTGTTGGCTGCATCCAAAACACTTGATTTTGCTCGAGTCCTTTTGCTTCTCTCCCTTGGACTTAGGCCCTTTGTTTAAGCCCTTCTTGGCTTTTCCCTTTATCGCAAGAGCAAAATTCTCATCTTCCTCATGCTTCTAGATTTTATCGCTGCTGCCACTAATAAGGCTCAACCTAAGCTCTTCCTGAGTGAAATCGCTCCACAAATAATCCTAGTTAGGTAGGTCTTGTCGTCCATTGGTCACTTGGACAAACATGTCCCACTACTTTGAGAACACATAGTAAAGTAGTTCTCATGAGCTCATCATCATGTATCTTCTCTTCGACAATTGCTAACTCATCTTTGACATGTCTGATCCTAGTGAGGTAATTTCACTATTCCTTCTCCCTTGTTTATTCTGGTTTTTCTTAACTTCTCTTTGAGGATCAACTTTATGTTCATAGTAGCATTTTCGAACAACTTCAAGATGGCATCCCACATTTTCTTGGCTATATCCAATTCTGCAATATGGGGAACATTGTGATCTTTAACCACATTTTGGATAATCTGCCTAGCCTTGACATTGTTGGAAAATTAGTGTATTTGCAAATTAGCGTTGTTTCTCCTAACTCGATAATTACTTGTGATATTAGTTGGCCTTTTATTATTTTATTAGTTCTTCTTCATCAAGCAATTACCAAACATAAAATAACTGAAAATAACAGGAACAGAAAGAACCACAAGATATAGGCTCCAAGGTAGGGAAAAACCCCTCCAAGGGGAAAACCGATAAATCTTTCTTCTCTTCTTATAGAATCAAATCAAAGTGAGACCTCCAAGACCCTAAGACCAAGACCTCCTCCAAGCACCAAGACAAACCTCGAAAAACCCTTCTTGATGGAGTCAAATTTTACCAAATCAACGATGATCAAACTTCACAATATTTGCTCCAAGTCAAATTCTCGACCCTCTATCTCAGGGCTGCAATTCGGTCATGTAGTCTCGAACCTGCAATTCATCTAGAAACCCTAGATTCTTCACACGTGTGAGCAAAAAGTTCATAAATTCTTATTGTCTTCTTCCTCTAAAGGTTTCTCCTTCTTTCTTTTCTTTCACTCTTCCTTTTCTTCTGTCTATTGTAGAGATAGAACTTGGTGATGATGTGACAAATGAGGACGAGGTCTCCTCTACATATAGTCATTCAAGAGAGCGAAAAGGTGCCCAACAGAGACGACTTGTGATGATAGGGCTGAGTTGGTCTTGGATGATGAAATGGCTCTTCTAGACTTAACACAATAATTTTTTATTTTGTTACATAGTCCAAATGGGACTATAATACATGACAAATGTTCTTCTTTGACTTAACAAACCCTAGGGGCATGAAGAACATGCTTTGGCCTAGAATTGAGCATGAAATCCATGCTTCAACAAATAAAAAAATCTTTTTCTTTATACGAAGTCATGATTACAAATGTCTTTGTGAAGACTGAATCTAGTTACATTCTCCAACATGAATCCTTCTTGTGGTAGGTTGCTAACTACGCCAAATCTATCAGTACGACAACAACTCCTGTAGCATACTCCTTTAGCCCACGTTCCTGCAACAATAATAAAATTATGGATTTCCAGATACCAAAGTTTGATGCACCATCAAGTTTGTCTTGACCCCTTAATCCATCTGAAGCCATTTTTGAAACCTTGAACAATAAACCCCAATAAATATGAAGAGAACCGTTTGTGTGAGACTGTTTGATTTCTCCTTCGAAACCCTTGTACTCAGATCACCAATGACCTCAAAACTTCACTGCTCTAATACCATGTGAAATTTTTGGCTACACAAAAGGTGCTATTAATCCAATTAATTATTTCCTGTTACTTATAATGACAAATTAATTCTTCTGCGGAAAGTAATGAATAATAAGATGAACATCACCAATGAAAAAATAAAATTATAGGAAATATATGAGAAACCAATCACACAGTTTACACCAATATTTTTGGACATATGTCCTTGGAAAATCCCCAGTGTGCGGAAAACCGGTTTTCAAATATGAGGGTTTATATTATTATTTTCAACAAAAAAGTTTCTATTGAGAAATTACAACTGCTTTCCTAACACTGGCAAAGGTCTGATAACATTTTTTATCTCCACCTCTGAACAAATCGAATTAGAAGCCTTCATTGTCTCCCTCTACAGATCGACTCAGCCCTTTCTTGTAATTCACACCTCCTTTGGAACTTGCACCAGGAGCCTCCAACAATTTGCATTAGCAATATAGAAACCTCCAGAAATTCAATTCGCCTTTCCTGCGATTCACACTACCCTTTTTGCAATCACACTATTCTTCTTGCAATTCACATTGCCACTACAAAACTTGATATGGCTTGCTTGGAAACAAGCACTGCCTCTAGGAATTTGTTTTGGCAAATCACACTGGTAAACTGACAAACTCGAATTGGAAATTTCACCCTCCTTTTGCAAAAATAATTTGTTCTCCTTCTGATACTCAGAAACTAGAAATCTTTGTGAAGAATAAGCTCCAACAATTTCATCCCAATTACTGTTGTTGAAATCTTTTTGGCGTCTCTTTGACAATTCACCCACTTGATATGTCTCTAATACTTCCCATTGATTCCCTTTATAATATCTCATTCACAAATAAATGGCCATGATTAGAATTTCACTAGATTTGATTGATAACTAAGATCATCTAAGAAACTTTATACAAGCTTCTAGAGGAAAATTGATCTTATCCCAACTAATGACAATTAATTATTCACTTTCTCTAAGTTTAACTTACGAAATAATTATAAAATCACTAATTGACATGATTAAGATATTTCCCTCAGGAAAAATTACATGGGGTTGAAGATAACTAATTCCTCCAAGTTCTTAGCCTCAATGACAACTCTCAAGGCTAGAACACTTGTTTGAGCTACAAAATCTAATGTTGTTGAAAGGGTTAGTTGAAGAGCAAATGTGAGGGGTAGATGAAGTCCAAGAAGAAGGGTGCAACTTGGGAGTTGAATTTCTAGAGCAAAGATGCATTGGTAAATGAGACCTTGCACTTGGCTGTGATTAAAAGCACTTTTTGTTGATGAGTCATGGTTTATAAATTTAAGAGCCATGATACGTTGCTTCATAAAAAGAGTGGTTCTCTTTCTATAGAAGGCTTAATGAAGGGAATGTTTATTTGGGCAATAAATTGTCATCTAGTTGTTCCAAGTATATTTATTTATGATGCATTCCATTTCCAAGTCCTATTTCAAGTAAATTAATCTATGATATATTCCATTTCCAATTCTAAGCGAAACTTACTTTTAGTTAGTGAGATTATCTAAGCTAGTATATTGTGAAAATTCACAATAAGCACTACTTAATGATTAAGGAAAAAAATGTTGTGACAAAAGGAGCATTATATAAGTTGTGTTACTTGTGGAAAGCAATGCTATTTTTTTTTCTTTCAAATTTGAATTGGGAAGTTGACTCGTTAAACATCAAAGTTGAGGTAAGTTGATAGATCCTATGCTAGTCTCATTGAATGGCCATGAAGTAGTCAATGGTAAAAACATAGAGGTCTATGCTCTCACTCTCCGATATCAACAACTTGGACATTTTTTGGTTCAAGTGTTACATGAATTGAGCTAGAAAGAGATGGTTAAAGAACTAAAATTCCTTGGATTTGGGATTTTAAGTGTTATATAGTTAGCAAGAAAAATAAGATTGCATTTGATTCACGTAATTCACATATCAAATAGGTCTTGACACTAGTGCATACATATGTATGTGGAATGACAAATTGGGTGTTGAAGGTATTATGCATTTGATACTTTCACCAACAACTTATCTAGAAAAACATGGTTCTATTTTCTAAAGAGAAATATGAAGTTCTATGAACTTTAGTGTTCAATGCTTATGTTGAGAAGGAAACTAGTAAGACATTGGAGTGTTGAGTAACAATGGAAGGGAAAATTGATTGAAGATTTTTAATAGCAATATTAGAATGAATACATTCTTAGAAAAAAAATGACCCTATGCATTGACCACAAGTTGCAAAGAGGAAAATAAAAATTCTCACGGTAAAGGCTAAGTGCATGATAATAAAAGTAGGGTCTTGATCACTCGGTTTGGATAGAAGTAGGGTTTGGCATCTTATTTTTGACAAAGGAAGCTTTGATAACTCATTTTTCATAGAGCCTATTAGGATGACAACATACCTCAATAATTTGTTCTAGACACTTGTCCTAAATGAAATCACCCCAAAAGAATCTTAGTTAGATCAGATACACTTTGTCCCTCATTTGCAAACACTTGATTATGATGCATATACATTGAACATGAGGCTAAAGTTGTACATGTGTGATGACAAGTTAAAGTGCATTTTTATTGGATATGACAATGGTTTAATGTGATGCATGCTATTTGACATAGAAATTGATATGGTGAATGAAAACAAATACGTAATCATCAACGATAAGGTGGTAAAGTTACCTGAACAATGAGTTATGAAGAAAGATAACCTTTGCATGGTGTAGGAATTTTGATGGAAGAGGATGAGGTTGCACTTAGATTTTTGGCACATGGGTGAGAAAATTGAAGGTTAACTTTCTATGAGAGATTACTCTTTTTTTTCCACACATAATAATTATGAATTTAGTATTGAGAATGGTCATGGGGGTTGTCCGTTCGTAACTATATAGCGAAATATACTTAATAATAATTATTTGGATTTCTCTTACACCACTTGCAATCCTTATCCCATCTTGAGGTAGATTGGGCTAAGAAATTTTCATTCCTAGATGCTTGTGCATGATAGTTTAAATACTTTAAAGTGCATTACAAATTTCTTACATAACAATATACATTGGTAAAATTTATCTAAACTTCATATGGAACATTTAGGGTCCAACCATACTTAGAGAACAAATATTAAGATGCCATTACGTTTTTTGGATAAAATTCTCTTCGCTAATTATTATTATTATTATTATTTTTCTATTACAAGTGGAATATAACTGAGGAAGGAGCAATGTTCCTTCTTAGAAATATCGTATATGAGGGGATCCTTGTTTCCTTTTACTAGATGCACCATATTATTTTTGTCTTTGTGGGCATTGCCCTAATCCTCATACCAAGCTTCCTAATCCTCTTCCATTGTAGCCTCCTTAAAAAATTCCGCTTGGGCCTACGTTAGGGTTCTACATAGGTCAATTTTGGTGTCTCATCTTCCCCATATTCATTTATTTGTTATGATATCTTGAATTGTTTTTCTTATTGGAGCACAAGACTTTGTTTGATATAGCTTAAGGAGGAGGAAGGGTGGGTTCCCTTCTTTTTCATCTATTTACTAGTATGGGCTTCTCCTTTTCTTGATGTGGTGGTGGTTACCCATTTTTAAAAACTCTCTTGAAATGATCATAGTCATGTCACATATTGCATTTAAACAAAAGTTTATCCTACTCCATCCATTGAATATGACACCAAACGTCGGGATCTAGTTATATTGCTTTGGATAGTCCTTTCTCGAGATTGAATTTCATGTATATTTGCACACATGTATATTGGATTCACTTGGATGTCACTTTCTATGCTACTTTCTAATCACTTGAAAAGTTTGATTGTCCCACAATATTAGCTTCAAGAGTTGGCCATATCCCATACTAGAATCAATTTATAGATGCCCTTTTAAGGGTTGAATTTAACATCCATTTATTAATATATATTTCTTGAGGCCACTAAAGTAAGGCTTGTTTTTGAAGATCAAATTGTGATTTTCCTTGAGCTAAAATTGGAAAATGATATAGCACATGTTACCCCCTCTTTTCTAGGGGTAATTATAGGATATCTTTTCTTTTATGATCCACATGATAGACTATGGTCTTGATGATGAAATTCAACATTCTCCTTAGATAGTAGCCCACATATGCCTCTCACAACCTACTTAACTCATTCATTTGAGAATATTACTTCTCAACACACATGAGGTACATTTGTCCATTGCTTCATATTAAGTGTTTACATTCAATGCATTTGGCATGAAATTAGGGATCATACGTTGAGTTAGATAATGACCATGATGCTTGGAAGTTATGCCTCTTTCCTTGTTTCACCTTGTTGGTGATCATTGATCTTCTAGTCAAGTTTTTACACTCTTAGGGAAATGAGTACTACCGAGGAACCTTGATAAGGGTAACATATCCATGTCTTTTCATACTTAACATGCTCCAATTATTTCCCTTTTTATTGTATTTTCTTTTGGGTTGGATATTAAATGTACCCCAAAAAGGTTTTCATAATCCCATGAGAAGAAGAAGATTGGATTCCTAAGGCTGATATAGATGTATTAAAAGGAATAAGATAAAGAGAATGATATAAATTTCAAAACGATAAAGAAAAGTGAAAGGACATTAATGATAAATCAAAATCCAAAGTAATCTTAAGCTCTACCCGATCACTATGAGGCAATTGGCCAAGCTCCTACTCAATGAAATGCATAAGTAAAGGACCAAGTTAAATTACCGTGATCCCTATGCAATGAATGCATATACATGAAAATGGGGCTTTTAAATCAAATAATACAAGAAAAAGGAAAGAAAATGGGTAGAAAGACACAATGTCGAGGAAGGGGTAGCTCAATTCATCAATACTCCCTCTACACTGGCGCTCATGAGGATGAATGCATTATTACCTTGCATGTAAATGATGTCATTCCCATGAAATAAACCCCAATTCATTTTCATTTACACTTACATATTGAATAGTTTTTTTGGAAATATTTCCTTTCCTGGATACTAGCACACTGAATAGTGTTCTTATGATGACCCTTCCATACCTAAACTTGGAAAATTGCATAAATTCACAAGCTAGTGTGAATTTTGAAGAAAATACCTAATGTAATGCACCTAATGGCTTTTACTTTGGGCATGAGTCATTTTTTATGTTGCATTAACTCTTTTCCATATGCCAAATAGTTACATTTGGATGCTTGAATCTCCTCCATGATGATGATAGTTACAGATATATCGTCCTTTGGAGGACACTGATGATGACTTCTTCCACACTTGATTGAGTACGTCCTATACCTACTTGAAGGTGTTGTACTTTGTGATGACATGGAACCTTATTCAAACATCCTATGCCATATTAGAGGTGAGGTGGCTATTAGAAAAAAAATCAAAATATTTTCTTTATATTGATAGTTACTTGTGATGTCTTTATATTCTTATTAACTTCTGTATATTCTCTTTTATCTTTGTTCATCAAGAGATTACCAAAACCAAAACACAAAGATCAAGGAAACCAGGTGTAGGCACTCAGCCAGGGCTAAAAACCCTATATAGGGGTAAACCTAGTCAAAAAACTCTTCCTTTAGTAATTGAAAGTGAGATGGACGAAGACCTTAGACCAATAAACCTTCCTCCTCCACCAAGTAAACCTTCCAAAATGATTCAACAACCTTCAATAGTCTCTTCTTGTCCAATAGCTTCAACCCAACAACAATCCAGAAATTCGACTTCACAGAATCAAAACTTCGACCCCCAACAATAGAATTTCGGCCGAGCAACAAAACATAGGTTTTGACCCTTCCAACAGATTAGAAACTTCACACATGAGAGAGAGAGGGAGAGAGAGAGATATATATAATTTCGACTTCTTATGCTTGAGATGAACCTCCTTCTCCTTCACTAGGTTATTTCTTATTCCTTGAATTTCACACTTTTTACTGCCTCAACAATTGCATATCAAACTTGGTGAGTGAGTTTTCCAAATGAGGTCGAGTTTCTGCCTTTATATAGTAGTTTCTGCCCCTCAGTTTAGGCCGACTTGGTGGAGGAGGCCTAATTGACCTATTTTACAATAAAATAAATTTCTTCTTTGACAAATAGAGACAAAAAATGGTATTTTACAATATGACATGGAAAAGGACACTTGACATAAACATTAGAAGCCTTAAATGGAGGCTTTGACCTAAAAACAATTGACCCAAGCATGAAACCCATGCTTTAATAAGTTAATTTCTTTAATAATGAAACTTATTTTTCTTTCTTTTGACAAATATATTCCATTATGACTTAAATACGATTATGAATACTGAAACTAGTTACATTTTTCAACACTCCCTCTTAACTAGGGAGGTATTCATACTTAAAAATATATAGAGGTACATGGAAGATCTCCAAAATGACTTACGAAGAGTTATAGCACACCCAGTGTTGTAGACTAGAAACCTGACCAGGGTATTCTATCCGAGTGGGACTAAGATGGATTCAAGCTTTCAACCACTCTAGGTACCATAAGGCTTACTAGTTAACCATCAACCCAAGGATCTAGGTGCGTATCCAAGGTTAGAGCTCCATAACCAATGCCACCCTCCCTCTTTGGGATCTAGACATCAGCACATAGGCCAACCAAATGTCCTCTCAAACATCCACCATTAGATGCTTCAAATCTCCCTATAAACTAAACTAAATATATCCATTTGTCCAAGCATGCTTCCAAAGTTTTCAACCTTCTTATGGAGAGATTTACTTGTACAAACACAACCCCAATCAATAATAAACTTTCAAATATATATATTCAAGTAAGCACAAACCTTCGAGGTTCTCAATCATCTTGATGCCACTTATTCATGTTCAAATATTCAGAAACTTTTCTTCTTTCATTTCTTCAAAAACACCAAAACATACTCAACACATTGCAAATGTATTCATTCTTCGATTTCTTCTACAACGTATCCATCATGACTATCATAATATGCCCTCCATTTCAACTAGGGAGATGTACTCTTTTCTTCTAACCATGCTCTCTCTTAACTTAAGGAGACTAAGAATTTTCTTCTTCTATAACATTGGAGAAGCTTCAACCTTTCACAACTTCATCAAGGTCATCTTGATCATCATCATCCTTATAGCTTCCTTCATCATGCTCATCATTATTTTCAATTACAAATATTTCCAATATCTTGAAGATTATGTACCTGCAAAAATTTAATAAAAAGTACAAGAAAATACATATATAAGCATTTATGTCAAATTCTTATAATGGAAGCATCAAAGCATTCATAGTTTAGACATCAAATACCTAAACCTAGTTAGGTTCATAATTGATAAGAGACACACCTATTTGCATACTAGAATTCAACTTCTTACTAGGGTTTTCTCATCAACCCTATATTCCATTTCGAGACACAAGGTCTTAGATAGCAAATCAAATAATAATCCAATCATAATGCTATACATATAATATTTCAATAATACATTATATGACAGACTCTACTAGGGTTTGTTCCAAATCCTATGTTTTCATCATCAAAACCAAAACATATCAATAATATCATCTTGTCCTAGAATATCATTTTCTACTAGGTTTTGTTACAAACCATAGAATTCACAAACTAAAACATGAGTATCAGTAAGCATACTCACATAGACATAACTAGGATTTCATAATCATAGACTATCATATCACAACAATATCTACTAGGTAAACCCAAGACACAAACATCAATACATTAAATTTAGATATACAAGAATTTTGACCAGGATAGGGTTTTGATCAAACAAACGAACATACACCTAGGGTTTCATTCCTATGATATTACTACAAATATCACAAGGGTTTTAGCTTGTAAACTGTAATTTACCAAACCATAAATATCTAGGTTTTAGACATTAACAAAAAACCCTAAAGGGTTGGGGTTTCTATCATAACAATACCAAAACCCTAAACATCAAAAGAATAGGATTTCTCAATTTCATCAACAGCCATAAATAGACTATGGTTTCATAGTGTTGACATACCCTTAGCAACAAGAGGCTAGGGTTTTGTAGTGAACCCTAAAGGTTAGGGTTACAAAAGAGTGATCAAATAATATCATGAGGGTAGATTCAATTTAATGATTAATCACCCTAACAAGAATCTTTGTGCTTCAAAACCCTAGATATAACAATGTCAGTAATCTAAAGAAATTTTTTGAAAGAGAATGCACATAGCTTTTCTATGAAGAGAACTTTATAACAAATTTTATAGTCTAAGACATACATTGAGTTGGTTCTTAACAAACCTTGTAGGACATCAATTCTTGATGGGCTTCAATATATCTTCTTCCATACTTAAAATCTATCCTTTGAAGTCTCCTCAATAGTATTGAGCATTTAGTAAGCTTTCCTAACCAAGGAAAATATAAATAAAAGGTTATTAACATATAATATAAACAAATCTTGATATGAATGGGAAACCAAATATAAGGAGGAAAAAATATACTTATCTTTTGGTGTAATGGTGAGGGATCCCTCTTAATCCAATCTCAAGGGATACCTACAACTCATCAAAATAATTCAAAATTGTTATAAAAATACATGTTAGACTTGCAAACTCCAGGAATCAAGACACAAAGGAAAACAATTCATAACTTAAAATATAAGGATATGTGAGAGATACTATTCCCTAAGAGTCCTTGGTAAATAAATCTTTGATCTCAGATTCTTCAATCTTTTTTCTCTTAGGTGGAGCTTAATCATTAACATTCACATGTTCCCTTTCTCTCTTATTACTTGGATTATCAGGACAATGAATTTTATAATGATCCATCTCATGACAATTGTAGCATTTAATCTTTGATAGGTCAAATTTATTATTTGGTCCTTTGAACTTCTTGAAGGTTCCCTTCTTCTTATGATGAGTGGAATAGGCATTAGAGATGTTTTATTCTTCATGCTCTTTCTTGTTGTTTACTAATGATACTCGAGCTTCTTCTTGAATGCATGCATTCTACATTTGTTCAAATCATGGAGTATCCTTCCAACCTTTAAGTCCTCAAGCAAAAGCACTCCAAGATTTTGGTAGTCTAAGAAAAACAGTAATTACGAGCTCTTTTTCTAGGACAATTCATCTATTGCTTGAAGTTCATCTCTAGTTCTAGATATCCTTATAAAATAGGATGATACAATATCGTCTTTTATCATCTTAATAATTCTTAACTCATTCTTGAGGCTTTCTATTTGACCAATGTTCTTTATGGTGAATAGTTTGGAGAGAGCCTCATACATTTCTTGAGTGGACTCTATGTTGGATATGTTTGACATGAGGTTGTCCTTTATTCCATCCACTATTAAGTTCATGGCCAAGATTTTAGTTTTTTTGAACTTTATTTTTTTGCTTCACTTGATTCATCTATAGGTTTCTTATTTTTTCTTTGAACAAGATTCAAAACTTTGTTCTTTTTGAGAATGAGATCTATCCTCTTTTTTTAGGCCTTGTAGTCGGAGGCTCCTTCTTGTTTGTTTCCTCCATTCATTGAGTTTGACATAGCTCCTATAGCTAGTAGACTTATCTCCTTATATGATCCTTTTTTCTTAATGACTTTCCTTTGATCTCCTTTTCCTCAATAGATCTTCAACTTTCCTTTTTCCTTGTCCTTCACCTTAGCTCTGATACCATGTTATAAAATTGGAAAAGCATAAATATTTTCTTTATGTTGATAATTACGTGTGATGTATTTATATTCTTATTAAATTTATTATGTTCTCTTTTATATTTTTTCATCAAGCAACTTCCAAAACCCAAATACAAAGATCAAGGACACTAGATGTAGGCACTCATCCAGGGCTAAAACCCCTATATAGGGGAAAACCCAATCAAATAACTCTTCCTTAAGTAATTCGAAGTGAGATGGACCAATACCTTAGACCAATAGGCCTTCCTCCTCCACCAAGTTAGCCTTCCAAAATGATTCAAAAAACTTCAATAGAATCTTCTTGTTCAACAACTTCAACCCAACAACAGTCTAGAAATTTGACTTTCGAGCTTCAAAACTTTGAACCCCAGCAACAGAGAAATTTTTTCGACCCTTCCAACAACTTAGCAGCTTGACACATGTGAAAGGGAGAGAGAGGGAGATAATTTGGACTTATTATTCTTGAGATGAACCTCGTTCTGCTTCGTTGGCCTATTTAACCTTCTTCCTTGAATTTCACACTTTTTACTACCCCGGAAATTGTAGGTTGAACTTGGTGAGTGAGTGTTCCAAATGAGATCGAGTTTCTTCCTTTAGATAGTAGTTTCTGCCTCTCAGTTTCGGATGACTTGTCCAATTTGAGGCCGACTTGCTGGAGGAGGCCTAATTGACCTATTTTACAATAAAATAATTTTCTTCTTTGAAAAATGGAGGCCAAGAAAGGTCTTTTACAATATGACATGAACACAAACACTTGGAATAAACCCTAGAAGCCTTCAATGGTGGATTTGAACTAAAAACAATTGACCCAAGCATGAAACACATGCTTTAATAAGCGATTTTGTTTAATAATAAAATTTCTTTTTCGTTCTTTTGACAAATATATTTCATTATGACTCAAATACAATTATGAAGATTGACACTAGTTACATTCTTCAATAGTGGCACCCTTATGGTTAGATGTTGCACCTTTTGATGATGAACGCCACACCTTGATGATGGACATGACACTTTTCATAATGATTGGACACCTTTGATGATGATGTTGCATCTTTGAGGGATGATATGTCATTATGGTTATGAAATGTTTAAAGTTTTGAAAGCAACATTACACTTTGGAGCCCCTAAAAATTAGCTAGAGTGAGGCATCCATCTTTGGAGAGAATTTATGCCACACATATGGCCTTGGAGAGAAAAATTTTGTGAACGACTTGTTCTTTTGAGTATTATTCTTCATTTTTGGGGCATCATTAGGGGTTTTGAGATCTATACACTTTTATTATGGACATTTTATGTGTTTCCGCCTTATCTCTAGGGTCTATAAGAGACAAAGATCTTATTTTATGTTTTTATGGCTTTTGGTGGTTGCAAAAGTGCTAGATTTCTCATATAAATAAGAGAAGCACTCATCACTTGTAAATCCTTTTTATTTGTGGAAATATATCACTTCTTAAATAATTTTATTATTAGCTATGGATGGATGACTAAATGCACCTAATTGAGGAGATGATATTCTACTTAACTTTGCAACTTCTACATATTTTTCATGGACGAGGTTTATGGATGCGCATGATTTCTTGATTAAGTGGTCTCTCTAAGTCTTGTTGGATTTTTTTTATGAATGATCATTAAGTGCATATGTACTTTTCTAGAGGTGATGACACATTCTCTTTATATTTTTCTTGGATAGATCTTTTCTTTTAAACCCTAGGAAGATTTCTAGTAGAAAATTTTCCCTTAAATTTATCTTGAAGCTTGTAAAGGTACTAGGTGTATATACTAGGGTTTGTAGTGGACAACCCTAGTCATACCCTAGATATACTTACATCTCTTAAAAAAATTAGCAGCCACTAGTCTTCTCAGAATGGTCAATCATAAAATTCAAAATTTAACTCTTATTTTATGTTTTACAATTATATTATGCTTTTTAACAACATTACATAAATTTTGAGGCCTAGATAAGCTAGGTGTTTTGGATTATTGTGTATCTACTTGGAAAAAATTTAATCTCGTCATCATACTTTTCCTTGCTGATTTATTTTACATTCCTTCTAGGGATAGACATATTGTTTCCTTTCATTGTTATATGCATCATAAAATTCAGATTTAGGTAGTTATCTAAATCCTAGTCCAAACCATTTTTTAAGCCATAGTTGTAACTAATAATTACTTATTCAGGGATGAATTATTTTCTATTGTCATAACTTATTCTATTGCTACAATTTACTATATTTCTTACCATTTTTACAACCACCAATATATTTCTCTTCTTTTGTAGTGCTTGGGGATCCTCTCTTGATATATTAAATTTGACTTATCAAGCCTTCTTAATTGACTTGGATCTTCATCGATTCAAATTTGGAAATTGCATTAACTGACCACCCTATCCTTGCACTAAAATTGTATCTTATTGGTGGCGTTTAGAGTGGTTATATAGGTGTAAGCTAGATGTGATCTCCTCTTGCCCTAAGAACTCTTGGGAAGCCTCCCTTATGTAGGATTCATCCTTCACTAAAGAGAGGGATGTTGTTTCTTAAGTGATACTAGTAATTCTTTAATGTTTCACTCACCTTACTACCTTGTGAGAGGATTTGCATTAAGGTGCTAGATTTTATGATAGCAGTTTTGACATTGTTGTTGGGGATAATTCTCCTTGGAAAGCTGAAGTTTATGCCTCAATCCTTTTGATGAATTTACACCAAATCCTATTCTAGTGTGCTCATTTAGCGACTCCTTATCAATAGAACTCGAGTGATGGAAGTTCCAACCAAATACCTCTTCAAAGATGGGCTAATCCCATCAAGGTCTACAAAAGAATAGTTTCTACTAAATCTATTATAGTAATTCTCATTGCAACAATCCTCTATTAGTAACTCCAATGGCTTTACAACATTGGGCTACCAATGATTACAATCCCTTATACATGTTTTGAATTCAGGTTTACCATCATAATATGCCTAAGAAATTTGATAAGTGGTCATCTAAGTTTACTGGTGTTGAGTCGCCAAATTGTCACTTTTTTCACCTTTCTAACATCCATTTTCAATCATTTTATCACACTTATTTGCTCGTATATTACCTGTCTTGATGTGTTTCTTTGTGAATGTGCCACAATAAGCTTACAGATATTAAAGTAGTTAATTATCATTTTTTCCTTTATTTTTAATGAATTAGAAAGGATTATTGTTGGTTTTATCGATGATGGTTTGCCTAATGATGTTCCCATGGCTCCTATGCAGTTATTGTAACCAATCTCTGTGGTTAGCATATATATGCAGTGTTGTTTTTTCAAGTGCAATACGTACACGCACTAATTTGTGAAAATCGTTAAGCAATTACACTTCATAAATTCAACCATAAATGTACAAGGAAAGTACAGATCACAATGCACAAAGATAACACAACATTTACCTTGGGAAAGCCCACTTGGGGGAAAAACACAACCACCTTTTCCTTCGATAAATTCTTTAGTTCAATAAGAGATACACCTAATTCCGCTAGTCAAAATTATGGTCAAACTGAATAACAATACAATGGTCAAACTTGGTCAAACTACCATCTTATCAATCCCAACAAACTCAAACCTTTCTGATCTTTCTAGGCCAAAATTTGGCCTCCCAGAAACTGCCCATAAACTCAACCCTTATGCTAGAATATGGTGCCCAGAATCTTGAGAAGGCGTTAAAGTGTCCACCATAGAAGTAGCAAGTTTAGCATAACCATATGGGAATTTGCATGGCTATTTTCTAGAGTCGTAGGTCAGGAGGACACTGCACAGGTGCCTAGGTATGTTCTGCATGTTATATACTACTCTTTGCATAAGGGAATTGTATTCAACTGGGGAGAACTCATATCAAATGAGCTCTCTCATCAACTGTCAAACTTCCAAAAGAGGCCCTTGAGCCTCACTGTAACACAGTTCATAGGCATGTAGATGCCACATCTCTTCTTAGAGATAAGCTACCATCGCCCAAGCTAGTCTTATTTCCATTTTGTTTGTAAGCATATTTTAATATTTGATATTAGTGAAAGGAAGTGTTATTTTTTATGCATCTTTTTATTTGTGGTAATATATGTAATTTTTCATGTTCCTGTTTAAATTTAGATCTGTAATTGTGTTGCGTTCGACTCACTCCTCCAGTCTGCAAGAGGATGTCATTGTTCACAGCTCTAATCTCAAGGTTGATCCAGATTTCTATTATCCTTTATCTTCTTCACATCTTGACTCTGTGTACCATGACTTGCTTGGTCAATCTGTCTCACCAGCCAGTTTTTCACGTTCTCTTGATTCTCAAGCTACTGGCTCAAATTGTGATTAGGTACAAAGCAGTCACATTATGAAGGTAAAGGAACAGAAAGGTGATGACACTTGCAATTTTTCCTCTCTGTTTCAAAATTGTCTACATCAAAACAATGAGTTTCCATTCTTGAGTGATTCTCAATCTTCTAATCTCGGTGGAAAATCCAGTACAATCAATTCTTTCAATCAACCCCCAGCGTTGGAAAGTAATCATCCCAATGCTTCTGTATGTCACGACAGATGCCCAAGCACATCAAATGATCTTTTGGTTCCTCATGAAGATTTTAATTTGAATCTAGAATCTACTTCGGTCAAAGAAGATGTTGCTATTGAAAATTCCCCTTCACCTCACTATCCCTTGTGTCCCACCATTCGCAACACATCCACTTGCAGCAGAGATACTCCATGTTCTCTTACTTCTTCATCTGATGTGTTATATCCTTGATTGACACAAGGCAGCAAGGTTGTCTATGATGAAATTGAAAATAGTCAAAGCACAGAGAACTCTTCCCACCCCTCATCATCTCTTCTTTTGCATGAAGACAACTCTTCAAATCAGCTTGCTCATGAAATCTCACCAATGCATTTATCTTTGAATGTGCCATCAGAAGAGCCTTTTCAATTGAGTAATCTGATTGTTGAAGCTGAAAAGTCCGGTGAAACCTGTGACAGAGGTGGATGCCATCTGTTGAGCAGTTTTGTAATTTGCAATAGTAGCCACCTCAAACCATGCATGATCTGGTTCAAGCTTCAAAATGTGATTCTACAATCCTGGAAAGTTTAGGGACCTACTAGGGAGTCGAGGCACTTCAACTCCGTTGATGGTTATGTCAGGACCTCCCGACTCTAGTAAGCCCCCCAAACTAAATTAGGTTTTGTTTCTCTCACACAATCTGTCTATCTGCATGGGTTCACTTGATGTGGATTTCTGCGTGAAAAATGTTTAGTATTCTGGGCGTGATCTCTCAAATTTTCAAAATTGCACTTATGACTGAATTCATGAATTTGCCACAGTCCATTCGTCTTCATGCAAATATCTCACATCAAACTCGGGTTGGGATTGTCCATCTTCCATGAAGTCATGGAGTTGTGAAGTTAATCATCTCATGGGCTATCTTTGCCTGCAAGAATCATACTTATCAAATTTCTCTCTTAATTGTCAGCTCCCTAGTCTTCTTGTGAATCTTGTATTGCAAACACGTCCTCTCATCGCACCAAAAATCCTCTTGAGCGATAATGAATGCACAAGTTGTCACACGAATAAAGGTTTTCCCCATTCACCGTGTCTCCATTGGTTTCAAGCATTCATGGTGCTAACATCCTTTTTTAAATCTTTTGATGACTATGATGCTTGTACAATTTGTCACCAGTTGCAGGAAGATGATCTGTCATATCTAGCTTGCAAGGGTATAGGTTCCTATACCAATAGGATTCATAATTTTGAATGACTAAGGTTAAGCCTTGTAATATTGTACATGCCTTTGCTTTCTGCAAATGTTTTCCATATTAAAAAATTTTAAAAAATGTAAAGAGGGTATGTCCTAAAAGAAAAATCAAAGGACAAAAAGAATAAGAGGTCAAAAAATGAAAATATATGAACCCCAAAAAAAAAGAGACCATGAAAGTGTACAAGTCTAAATGCCACTACTATTTACTTTTATGCATAATAATGGTTGTGTGCAGCTTGTTATTCATGCCAAAATCCATGGTAATCAAACTGTTTAATCTTGGTTATTTCATGCTTTGAATTTTATGTTTATAGTTAAAGAATAAAATCTGACCAAACAGTTTAATCTTGGCAGATCATTAGATAGGTAGAGAAAATAAAAGGAGCTCATCAGTTTAATCTGAGCCCTTGGATGATATAAGGTTAGAAATAGATAGTTTGTTTTATAAAAGAAAAGATAAGATAAGGGTTTGCTAACCTAAATGCACCCAAAGAAATGAAGAAAACATGTAAGGGTAATAAATGGGTAAGTAAAAGAAAGGTTGTTGAAGTTCAAGGTTAGATCAAAACACATGCATCATGCTTAGACACATATTTCAATATGTATGATCAACTATGGAAGCAAAAATAAAGGTTTGCAAGCCAATGTGATTAACTCCCCCTCTTTCACTTTTCCCCTTTACTTACTAATTTCCTATCTACATGTTCTAATTTCTTTAAATCCTTCAAGTCAAAGAGGCTCAGAGCATTTCTCTAACTTTTGGTGGGAATAGACCCTCGGCTTAATGACTTATGGACATCAAGTGCTAGAATCCCCTTCATAAAATTCATCCCCCTTCATTCCCCTAATAAAACCCCTTTTCTTAAGGTTAAACTTCATTTGCTTATGAAAAGTAAAATAACTCCATCTTAAATCCCTTTTCATTCAAAAAACCCACAAGAACATATTATCCCAAGTATTGAGTGTATGTAAATAAAGTGTGCAAATATTACATTTTACATTATGCTATAAGGATATACCCACTCCGCCAATTTCATATTAATTTTTAATTTTATTATATGAATCCCAGAATACCTTTTCCCCTATATTAATTAAATCTCCTAAGTAATTATCCCCACCCATAGTTTAACTATAAACTATAGTTTTATTCTATTCCCCCCGATGAAACCCGCTTAACCAATCAATTCTTCGTGAAGTTAAGTTAAATCTTCATTAAAACCCGTCTGATCCCCCAACCCCATGACTAACCTCACAATAATCACAATCCACCATAATTAAAGCCTTGGAGCCCCCCCAAACCTACGTCCATTTCCTCCACGCTAGTCTGCCACCCAACTATCATCCGATCATCTGCGCCCAAATCAAACGGCACACAGCCATATCGGGCTCACCCGACGACCGACCTTTACCCGAAGTTAAACCCTGTCATTAAACCCCACCCGATCAATTAAACCCGTGATTAAAGTCTTAATTAATCACAAACCACCGAAGATTAAAGTCCTGCCTCTCACACCCCCCCAACACCTCCGTTCATTTCATCCGCACACCTCCCTCGCCCGACTATCGTCCGATCACCATCCCCCTCATCCGATGGTCCACAGCCATATCGGCTGCGCCCGATGGCTAATCATTACCCGCCCGATAAAGTGGTTTTCCCTAGCCCCCCGACTGCTATGTGTCAATTGTTGGAGTAGATCGGGTGACCCCTCCCAAATATCGCCCAACCCTCATAAGCAGTGTGACGGCCTGAGAAACTACCTCCCCGCTCAACCCTAGAAACCACTCATTGTTCATAATATAAAAAATTCACACCAATATTACCCATTACCCATTAAAACCCCGAAAACCCTCATTTTCATGCATTTTACTCAGTTACACAGGAAAACCTATCAAACCCTTCCAGTGCCACCCTGAGCCTCTGAGACATGATTTCACCATGGATTCCTCTCGAGCACCTTCCAAATTGTCCACAGTTCTTCCCAGTTTCAATACGGCCTTCAGTCACCTCCTCGCAGACCTATGTTTTATTAACAAATTGTTGTATTTTGCAGAAAATTGGCAGAAGACCAGAGCTTGGATAAACAGTTTTGATACTAGTAACAAAATTTATTTACTCCAAGACTCGAAAGGAAATCTGTTTAAAAACCTTCATTCAGAAGAAGAAAATTGTTATACACAGAACAGAGAAAGAAATCATTCACACAAAGACATTGATTGTTAAAACAAAGGAACCAGACAAAGCATACAGTCAAAAGACAAACAAATCAAACATACAGGAAGTTGATCAATATCCATTACCATCAAGTCCTACCATGGAAGGGATATGATGGACAGCGCATCAGATTTCGATTATCTAAAGCCAAGCTCATTTCCAATCTGAATTTTCCCTAAGCATAGCTCATGGATAAATCATTAAGGTTGAAGAATATCTATTGTCGCATCCCCTGATGATGGACTCACTTGGCACTCCAAAATGTTGGGTTCACAAAACTGTATAACAGGTCATTCCTCCTCTATCTAAAACCATCCTCACCTGTATGGATTCATTATTTAATAACATCAAGTCCTACCATGGAAGGGATATGATGGACAGCGCATCAGATTTCGATTATCCAGAGCCAAGCTCATTTCCAATCTGAATTTTCCCTAAGCATAGCTCATGGATAAATCATTAAGGTTGAAGAATATCTATTGTTGCATCCCCCGATGATGGACTCACTTGGCAGTCCGAAATGTTGGGTTCACAAAACTCTATAACAGGTCATTCCTCCTCTATCTAAAATCCATTACCATATGCTGATACATATAAAAAACTAAATAATTTATGGTTGAAATACACATTAAAAAATTAAAATGTACAATAAAACTAAAAACACAGTGAAGGATATTGACAAATCATCAAAGTAAAAGTGTATCAGTGTCAAAAAGTATCGGATGAAAGCCAAAAGTGAATGAAGCTTCCAGCGGGAAAGTCCAAACAGCAAAGAACATAAAGGGCTAAAAACCAAACCATAAAGGCCAAAAATACCACAATAAATGGGACAGCATGAAAGCAGTTCAATAGTTGTCTCTATCTTCTTGCAAGAAGATATTTTTATTTCCTAGATTAAATCTCAAGTTAGTTTGAAATATTTTGTAATAATTTTTGTATAAATACTTCACAATTCGAAGTATGTAGTGTGGATTCTTAGATATTTCGATAGAAGTTTGATCAATAAACTATAAAGCTATTGTATCATTGATTGAGCCAACAAGCTGGATTGATGAATAAAGACAAGATATTTCACATATTCATGTGTTGAGTGAAGTGCATACAAGTATTTTCTCATGTTGTTGTTATCTTTCTTAAAGTTTTTCCACAAGCTTTAATGTATTTCTGAATCTGAATGCTATAACTGGAACAATATCTCAGAATTTGTTTAATTACACCTTGTTTTAACAGTTATGCTTATAAACGTTTTCAACTGATATCTAAGTTAAGGAATTCTTAGTTGCTCCTCAGTGTAGGTTGTTTCTTGCTAATCCATATCAAAGGATTCTTAATTGCCCTTTGCTTTTGATTACCCTCTATTCCTTGTTTATATCTCGATCTGATTCTTAATTGCTCTCTCACCCTAGTTAAAACCATTTCACTCCCCTGTCCCAAAGACCTGCACTTTACTCTGCTAGCTTGCATTTGAACATTCCCTTTAGTGATTTGATCCAGTTCTACTGCCCTTCTATTGACTCCATAGCCCAATGGTCTAAAGACATCATTCTATCCATCTGCTTCAAGGATTCCACCATCCAATCCTCAATACAAATCAAAAAACTTCCTGAACATTCATAACTAGTCTAAAATCCTAGCAAACAAAGCTAAATCATATAAAGAGAGCCCTCTCTGAGCCTAGGTTGGCTAGAGCCTATGCCCAAAAGTTGGTTTGTGGTTACCTCAGTCATCTTCTTTCTTCTAATAACTTATAGAGAAACTTCTGAGTAATAACACAAGGAATTTGGTTCGATTTTTCAGAAAATTCGCAAGATTGTTCAAATTGATTTTTCTTTGTGTGTTGCAAACTAGGAATTTGATGCTTCAACAAGCTGATATGATCATTTCTCTAATCTTTGGTGACTACCATTCAACTTATCATTTTCCCATTAGCACATCCAATGACAATTGTTTCACACTCTTTGATCTTCATCGTTCAACATCTCTTTATTCAGATTTATGTCAAGCAGGTGAGGCACTTCAGCGTTTGCTGATAGTTATGGCAGGTCCTCACTATCTTGGCATGACTGCTGAGAATGATCAGATCTATTTCTCCATATAAGATTCCCATCATGATCCTGCTTCTCGAATCAAAAATTCAACTCTTTAAAGATCATGAGCTTTTCAAGACATCCATCATGAATATTACGATCCAATCGTTGAATGGCTAGAAAAATCTTACTTGGCAAGCTCTATTGCAGGCAGCAAGTTTTAATCCTTCGTCGCGCTTGCTAAGAAACTTGGTGCAGATGAGGACACACTCGCAAGAGGCTTCCCAGGTTTATTGAAAAACGATATTCATCGAAAAGGTAAGCATGTGGATTGGATGAAAATAGTGGTTGTGACACATTTCTGCCCACGGGCAAGACCTTCCATTTCCTGTGTAAGTTTTTCAAGTTTTTATATCTTATGTTGCACATCACCTTTTATCTGTTTTAACTGTTCCTATTTTTGTGAAAGCAGGTCAAGAACAATCACGGTGGCTTCACTGGAAATTTCATTTTGCGTGACCCTGACCTTCTAGATGTTAGGATAAGAGTAGGATTAGTTGCATCTTAGTTTTATTTCCTTGCATCCATTCCCTGTAGTTTGTCCTGGTTTTCTTATTTTGGATCTGCATCAAGTTTGCTTTAGTCATTTTTTTATCCTATCTTTTGATTTTATTTCCTGGTTATGTGTCTTCTTTCTTTTTTCTTTGTTCCCTTCCTTGTTGAGTTTCCTTTCATTTCCATTACACGAATAAGTGTTGTGTCCAGACCTACTGTGGCTTCCAAGTTTGTATGTGGTTGAAGTTCAAAGATTCTTGTGACACTTCAACATTTGGCCAATCCCGTGTCTGGCTTCCTTGTAATTGGTTGTAACTTTTGGTCTATGAAGTCTTGATGGAAAATATGATTCGTCCATAAAGAGTCCTTTGGTCCTACCACGAGCCTATGTCTAGTCTGGGAACCTCATGCCTATACTCAATTTTTTGCTTTGTTGTTTTCAAGCTTATCCAACTAGTAGAAATGGAGAAGAGGAAAAAATCTAAACAAGCAACCCTAAATTAGAGGTCTTTATATGCTTCTCTGAAGGAACAACCTCTCATGCTCTCAAGAAGTCGGGATCCCTCTTCCGCCCCAAAATAAATAAGTGTCGATGCACAGTTCTCTTTCAAAAATAAATAAAGGTGAAAGAAGAGAAAGGCTTCATGCGCAGAGGTGAAATGGGCAACTCCATCGGGGCACTGTTCAGGCTCGCTGGCAGTGGAGCAATGCTTGTGTTCCTGCGTGACTCCACTAGGGCACCATCTAGGTATGCTGGCAGCGAAGCAACACTAAAGATAAAAAACTATACTCTGAAAAGCTTAAGCTCGCAAGCTAAACTACCCTTCCCAATTCGAAACACTTTGATCTAGCTAAATCTTATGTTGTGTTCAACTGAGAAGGTACAAAGGGGACCATGTCTGCCCATGGGGTAAGTGGGGAAGCCAAAGTAATATGCATGATGAATCAATACTCCTTGAACCAAGATAAAGAAGTTAGTATTCAACCAGTGTGTCGCCAAGTGTTGTAGTGATTCCAACACCCTCCAAAATTTTGGCCTACACTTAAATTTCAAAGTCTATTATGGATCCTATGATTGGTCGGTCCTTAGTCACTTATTGGTAAGCCGATGATCTCAAGCTCCCCTCTTCAATCTGAAGAGTCATTCATGTTTTTATCTGTATATAGTATGTGTCATCTTTGAGCATGGGTATTATCGCTTATCATGCAAAGGGAAGTTTTTTTTGCTTCAATAGGAAATCTTTGTGAGAAGGGGTCTTCTCATCACATATACATGTTTCTCACTCTTGCACAAGTGTCTCCTTTATCCTCCCAGAGTCTATCATCGGCGCTGCACTTGGCGTAAGCTTCCACAAAGGTTGTTGCATTAAGTGAAGTGTGTTTTTAGATGTTCTAGATGGTCTGTGTTGTATCACTGAGTGTTCAAGTGTGTGATCATAGTCAAGTTCTATCACTATGCACATCAGTTCCATTGATCTACACTTTACCAAATTCTGGAGTTCCCCAGCAACCTAGCCTCATCAAGCTTTCCTGAACTATGCACTTCACATCTGCAACCCTCAAGCCTTTCCCTTGTCGGTTGGAACTGCACAATGTGCAGAAAGCCCAGCCTCCCTTGGCATCCAAAACTACACAGTGGCTTCCTCAAGTGACCTTCCCTCCACCGAAACCCACTATCTCCAAAAACTACGCAATTTTTGGAGACAAACATCTTAGCTGCCCAGTCTGCCTTGCATCCTAAAACTCAGCAGATGTGTCCTCCCAGGACCTCATCCTGTAGCAGTCACTGCCCACTAAAACTGCACAGATGTGTCCTCCCAAGGCCTCATCCCGCAGCAATCACTACCCACTTAAACTGCGCAATTGTGTCTTTCAATGGCCACGAAGAAGAACGACGTATTAGATGACTCTCAAGGAGCTGAGGAGAAAGATAAGAGACCAAGGAACCCAAGGTATGATAGAAGATCAGGGCTGCATGAAGACTCCATCTGAGGCATAACCCTTTGGAGGGTAGGTATGGAAAAAAATGAACATCTTTCGAAATATGTCTTCAATGACATGCATGGTTGCAAGCACCAACAGTCATTCCATGTGTTTCCTCTAAGTGTCTTGCTCCCTTTCACTTGTTGGATCAATTGTCGTCTTTTGGCATGTTTGGTTGTTATGTCATGTTTACAAGCCTTCCTAGTGACCTCGAAGGTTTCTCTTTGTGTATACAAGTTGTCCTAGCCATGTAAACATTTGTCGCATTCATACACAAAGTTTTAAGCATTGTCGCATAAGTGTCATCACAATCGTCCTAATGTCTATCTCAAGGGTCGCACTTGTGGCTTTTAGTTGTAGATAGTCTCACAGAGGGTAATGCTTTGTCTTGTTGTCATGGTGGTCTATGTTGTTGTGTTGTCAAAGTATGCTAAGTGTGTGATCACAATGTCAAGTTCCTCATGGGTTCACTTGTCTCCCACAGTCAGCCATTTCCCTGAAAATCCTTCCGACCAGACAGCTCTTTCTCGCCGAACCCCAACTGAGCTGCACACTACGTAGTCTCAGTCCTTAGTGATGTTGCTTTGCTGCCTGGAACTGTGCGGAGATTATCCTCAAGGTAGTTGTACCGCGCAATCGCAGAGTTAAGCAACCTGTCTTCCTTCCTAGAATTGTGCAAAAGATACTTAAAGCCCGACCTAAACTGAGAATTTCACAAGATCAGTCATCAAGCCTCCTCCCTGCCTATTGGAACCCCGCAATGTGCATAGACCCAAGCCTGTTTTTCCTCCTAGAACTGTGTAAAGGTTTTCCCCTGGTGTCCTCCCTCAACCAGGGCTCATTGATCCAAAAATTGCGCAGATCTATCCTCTCTGGTCCCTCTATTGCCCAAGCATGCCTTCCCTCAAAAGACTGCGCAGACCTACCTCCTAAGGTCTCATCTTGCAGCTACCACTAATTATCTCAACTGTGTAATCGTCCCTCCCAGTGGCCTCTACACAATTTTTCCCAGCAGTGAACATTGTGCTCAAGAGTTCCTCATCCAAGCCTGAGTTGCGCTCTACACAGTCTTAGTGACCATTCTACTGCCCTGTCACTTGGAACTGCACAATGTGCAGTTGTTGGGCCCTCTTCCCAACTTTTCATCCATCCTGAGCCCAGTCCATGGATAACAATGCATCATCTTAAACTAGGAGGTTTTGGATTTGATGTCGTCCCATCATGAGTGAATTGCAAAAACAAGTACATTGTTAGATCATGGCGAGACGATGAAGAAGGAGAAGGATGAACGAACATGCTAGAAGACTCTTTTACATCTGGACGAATAAAGAATCTTATCAAGTACAATCAAAGGGAACACATGCATGCAACCACCTCCCAAGACCAAAGATCATTGAAGACCCTGCATCATCAAGCTACGCAGAGGAGAAGAGAAAGTGCATCCAAGAACACATCTATCACTCAGCAGCAACATTAGCTTGATATTTCCACCTCAACAAGCTATTCCATGTCAGCAATGTCATGTCAAGTCGTGTCATGAGTTTTCAAGGCCACATCACTGCTATGAGCCATATCCATTGTAAATCGAATGTAATGTAAATTGGAAGTCCAATGGACACACATGAATATGAAGAGTCATCTCAGTTGAAAAGTCGTAGGAAGTTGAACAGTCATGAGGGTAGTCAAAAAGTCACAAGGGTCAAGCATCACCCTTGGCTATATATACCCCCTCATTGTATGAGCAAGGGACTTTTCACCTTGGCTCCTCCCACAAAGCCTAAGGAGTTTCAGTCAGTTCTTTGAGGAGCGAGGAGTGGCTCCAATGTCCCACTACTGGGGCTAGTGATGTATGATGTAATATGTATCTTGGAACTTTTGCTTGATACAAAAGCTTGTTCAGGCCAACACGTTTCCATGCATACCTTGTGGATGTTTGTATGACTATTCTTTGAGCATTTGCAATTCATGTTTGTTTCACATGCACTAAGATAGTTGAACTATTTCGGTTGTTTCAGTGTTTATCTTGTTGGGAATGTGTTGTATTGGTTATCGTTGTTGTCTCATCCTTGTGGACTACTCCACAAGATACTAGACAGACCTTTCTCGCTTACTGGTTATAACGACCATCACATCCGTTGTGGACTACTTCGTTGGATGGTGGACGAGTCTTCCCTTGTGCTTTGGCTTTGACAGTTGACGGGTCCGTTGTGGACTATTCCGCTAGATGCTGGACAAACCTTCCTGGTTCACGTGTGGGTCTCTTCATGGGTGGTACTATTGCCTCTCTCTTAGAGGCTCACTTTTCTTCCCCCTTTTGCAGTAAGAGAACCATGACATAGTTACATTACGCACTCATCATGCACACTTACCTTCTTGTTTGAAGATACCAGCGTAACACTCTCATGTGCTGACAGCTAGAGCCAAGGAAAATCTCTAAGTATATGGCAATCCGGCCTTTATACTGAATGGGACTCCTACACCAAACGATGTGAGGTCTAGTTGGGACTTCATATCGAGGAGACACCCTTAGTTGAAGGATTTCCAACACCATCAACAGAACGCTGAGTGATATCAAGTTGCTCAAGAATGCACTTTTCTGGATTTGGCTAAGTGTGGGATTAGTAAGGCCAAAGTGAACAAGGACAAAATTTGAGCATGATCACACACTTAGAACAGTTGACGACACAACATTGATCACTAAGAACACATGAACAACATACTTCCCTCAATGCAACAACATTGCAACAGCTTTCTCCAAGTGCAACACTAAAGGTACACTTTGCGACGACAGTGACAACACTTGTGCGACAGTGCTTGAAACTTTGGGAATGAATGTGATACGTTTCTACATGATAATAATGACTCATTAGCACCAATGTTACCCCTTTAAACAAACCAAAACTACATATGTGTGATGCATGATACTCTCCATGCCCAAAAGACGACACTTGTGACAGTAAGAGGAAAGTGCAAACAATACTCGCAAAATGCAAACAACATTGAAAGAGACATATACCAAAATGAAGATAGCATGAAAACAACACTTATTAAAGTGAAAACAAGCAAAAGTGACAATTGTAAACTTTAAAGCAACAGTTGCGAAAGTGAAGGGGCGCAAAATTGACAGTTGGAAAAACTCATTGAAATAGAAGAACAATCGTGACCAAAAGTGAGAGCTTGTCGACGAGAATGTGCATTGAATGTCAACATAGGTTGAACATTGCACAGGCACTATCTTTATGGACTTGTGATATGCCTATAAACCTTGCATAAAAGAGTGGGTCGATGAACTTGTTGTAAACTGAGCATGTGTTAGAAGGTGCCTTTGACACTTACAGACTGAGAAGAAGGCTAGAATACTTAATAAAGCATCAATCGATCATAAAGTGACGATGGAATGAACAATCACGAAATCCACAGTATGCTCCAAAATTGAAGTGTAGAACAAATTTTGGAGGGTGTTTGTCGCGACAACAACAGTAGGATAACTGACCTGACAAATTAGCGGGACAAATGACACTTTAAAAATTCATATTTTTTCTTGGGTCACGAAGAACAGACCCTTTAACATTTTATTTTTCCTAAAACAAAGCATGAAGAACATGCTAGAAAATAATAATATATTTTCTTGTTGAGTTTTTACATAAAAATACATATTGATACAAGTACAATCATAATTATGAAAACCGAACCTAGTTGAATTTTCAACATATCCAAGGGTGATGAGGTGTCCAAGACGATGAAGATCAATATGAAGTCCATGATTTGAGGGTTGGCCCTCAAAATCACATCATTTCTTCTTGTGGGGGCCTAAGATCTAGTTGGGGTGCCACAAAGTGGTCTTCGTGGGTCTCCAACTACTAAAAGTGACCTATCTTCCAGCATTAGGGCTTCCTCTAGTGCAACAAGCCCTCCTTAGTCTCAATGTGACACCATGATCATTTAGGCTCTAAATCCGTTATTGCCCATCATGGTGTATCAAGGTTGGCCTAGGGGCATGATGAGTCCAGTTGTGTCATCCTCAAGAATCCCCATCTCTGGGTCAAAGTCAACCAATGCCCTAGGTACTGGAGGTGCTCTATTACATGTTCCATCGAATGATGTTGCTAGGAGGCTCAAAAGTCTCAACACTTCACCTGTTTGTGCCAATGTACTTCTTTGAAGGGCTTGGGTACCTATGGAGTAGGTGTCTAAGGCCTCAGTTATTGAACCACCTAATAAGAACAACATAGATTCCAGTGAAATTAACCAGTCATTAGGGACCAAGATCAATAATGCATCTAAGTGAACCAAACTTGAGTGTTAAGGGCAACTGAATACTTCAAACAAGGATCCCTTTCCAAAATCAAGACCCTGATCTTGTAGAGATTTTTTCTCCCTAGGAAGGGGTGGTTAAAGGTCAACCCTGTTAGGTGCTTCTAGCCCCTAAGAGAAAGTAACATTTCACTGGTCCACCCTTCAATTAAGAGGTGTTAATGAATAGTAATTATGGCAATGGAGGGGAGAAGATTTCATGGCTAAGTGCCATGGCCAAAGGGACCCGCTAATGGGTATGCCCACATCTTGAGTGTATAGATGTAAGGAGGGAGCATTTGTGGATGCATCATTTACCAACTCTATCTTTGTTTTCCACCCCTCTCGTGTGCCTTTTACTTCTTGATTTATCGTTGTATTAATGCTTATAGCTCAAGGGTTAGAGTTTACTTTGCATGATGTAGCAATTGCATTACCCCAATAAGATGAGTAAGTTTATCGCTCATCGAGGTTGGGACATGCAAGCATTTCGTCTTTGATGTGATGAAGCATGATGTGCTTAGCAACTGGATGATGGCCATATTAAGTAGGTAGAGCTCATGCTAAGGTTTTTCCCACGTGCTAATTCTTATGTCCTGGCCATCTTTTGTATTTTGACTTTTCTTTCTTTGTTTTGATGTGCCCATTATATGCTCTTTCTATTTCTTTTAACTACATCAACCTCCAAGGGAAAAGTTTCCAAACCCTACTCAACGTATGTGAAAATATGAGTGTCAAATCCCAAAGAACCAATGACAAGTTGTACCTAAAAAATGAAGGTGAAATATAGGGCTTGTAATGTGGATGGAAGGTGTTGAGTATGATGCAAGGAAGGTGGAACACAGTATCTCAATCATGGCTTCCCAAGTAGTGCTCCTCGCATAACCCAAAGGGCCTTAAGGGAGGTCCAACTAGACTAGGGTCAAAAATTAACCTTGTTGGTGAGGTGAAAGAACAAGAATTTGGTCAAGGTTTGTCAATCTTCTAGATCACCCCATTATCCATACTAAATTCCCCAAAACAAACAAGTATAAGCACACGATTGCAAAACAATCAAAGTACCTTTTGAATGGTAGTCCACCTTTGTCCGAGTGTGAATGTCGGATGGATGAGAAGCACATGGGTGATACAAGTTGCAGAGGCACATGGCATATCATCATCTAATGGTGGCTGGCAAGGGCTACTAGTTGTTTGATTGATTTTCAAATGTAGGAGAAACAAATTCTCCTATGGGATTACCCATTTTGGTGGGTAACGTGTCCTTTCCAATAGCTTCCTTAGGAGAATGTGACAAGAGACTAAGCTCACCACCTATTGTGATAGTATCAAACCCTAAGGGTAGACAAAAGTGGCGCCATTCTTCTTGAATGCATAAGTATGGTATTGGATGTCAAATAATTCCTCCTATGTACAAAATATTGTAGATGTGCTTGTGAGGTCATCCTCACAGTAATCCACCTCATCCAACCTCTCATCCATAGCCTTAGGCAACTAGTGAAACAACCTAAAACCTACAAAAACCCTAGATCCCATGAATAGACCTATTAACGATGTCACTTCACAAATATGACTAAGATATTAAACCTATGCAACAAAATGTGATCAAATTTGCAATGATATTGTATTTTTATTGACAAACTATGAATTTCTATTATTAGTCAATTTTCCTTTCGCCAAAAAGAAAAAATTATACTAAGCTTTAGAGTGGAAAAAACACCAAGTTATCACCAATTAGTTGAGAGCATCTTTACCTAAATAGAGTGCCCCTTCGAAAAAATCATACTGAAATTGTAAGCATACCCATAAAATTTTCACCTGCTAGGCATGGTGTGAAGTAATGTTGTTAAAATTGGCAACTAGGGCCAAACTCCATGTGGGTCATCTTATTTATGGCAATTGATATTTTTCTTGGATCCCTCTCATCGAGAAGTGTAGGATTGATCTAAAGATCATCCGATTCTGATAAGTATTCATGGAGTTATGAATTTATTTGTGTTATAAGACAATTCGTCCAGGTCAGCCAACAACTAAATAACACCCACACGTGCTCAACGTTTTAGGATAAAAGGAGACGACTTGAGAGTCATTTCACACACACTTCACTCTTGATTTCTATCCACTCATTTTGGGTTTTAGTGAAAGAGAAATCTAGGAGGATGAAGCCCTAGGAGTAGTCAAAAGGAGAAGGCCCTATGCTGCCCTAATGGAGATCATATCACAACCATGGAAGGGATCTCTACGCTGCCCTAATGGAAGTCAAATAACAACTATGGTAGATACACTAACCTAGAAGAGACCTTACCTTTAATGCATTCATTTTAACGTAGCTATGGAGGAAACCTCAACAAGATATACACTGCCCTAGCCACAGGCTATGTGCCCTAGTCGCATTCCTATGATGCCCTAGGCGCAGGACTACGATGCCCTAGACGCATGCCAGTTCTTGTTGGAAGAAGGACCAAGGAATTCTGCTATAGGAGGCCGAGTTCTAGGGCCAAGAGGGCTAGCTACTAGACCGAGTAAAGAAGGAACAAAATGTTGGTTGTTTGGGCACTTTTGGAGGGACCGAAAGCCTAAACAGGAGGGTTGTAAGTGGTGTAATGGACAGCGAGTAGGGAGGATTTGTTTGGGAAGAAAATCCGCAGTCCTGGAAGCTTAGATGGCCAAGTTTTAGGCTAGTAATAGTGGTTACAGTTAGCCCTAACCAAAGGGTCGAGATTACAGAGGAAGGTACAGAATCCGAGGACAAGGAGGACAGCAGATTGTTGATAAGCAAGGTATGGTTGTTCTATTGTTTGGATGCTTGTTGGGTTGCCGTATCAATGGGATAGCAACAACAACTTGCAGCAAACACATGGCAGCGTTAGCATGGTGCTACAATTGGGATAGCAACATGGTACAAGAATTTTCAATGGGACAACAGCATGTTGGGACAGCAACAATGATGGGACAGCGCGATGACATGCTAACAAATAGGACAACAATGACATTGTGCAGTAGTGGCACAATGGGACAGCAGCAACAGCAAGGTGCAGCAAGTACATGGTGGCAAGCATGGTGCTGCAAACACATTGGGATAGCTAGGCTATGATACTTGGTGGAGCATGGTACATGGGACAACAAGCAATCATTGTGCAACAATGAGATGCAACATGATGGGTACAGTGAGGTACATGATGAGGCAGCACTGGTGGGTGAAGCAAGATGTTGCAGTACAAGAAGGTGCAGCATAAGGCACAGCAGTATGATGATGAGGTCCAACATAGTCATGAAGGGTGCAACATGGTGCAGCACAGTGAGGTGCAACATGATGATGAGGTGCAGCGCTATGATGGGTGATGAAGTCACCTAAGAGAATCAGTTGAAGCAGCATATCTTCAACTGAGTTCAGCTACATCATGTATCATCTTCTTAGAGATGATCTATGCTCTTATTTAGATAAGTCAAAGTGTTTGACTTCGGTTGTAAATGTATTATCTCTCTCTCTCTCTCTCTGTTGAACTATTGAAGAACATATAAGAAGAATTGATCAAGGGTTTCCCCACATTGGGGTTTGTCCTTGGCTAGCACCACATCTTGTGTCCTCTTGTCTTGGCTTGTCTTCTGCGATCTATGTTTATGTTCTATCTACAATTTACTTAACGCTGATGTGATTGCTAATCTGGAAATGATATTGAGCTGACTGTGAAAATTGAAATAAATTGCTCTAAGCATAGAACATATCTAAAATTAACATGATATCAGAGCTGAGGTGCAGAGAAAGCCCAAACAAGAGTGAAAAAACAATCACCGAAGACAATTGGGAAAGGACAAAAGGCTCAATGGGTTCCTCATCCCCCTTCAAATTCACCAAGGGTGAATTCGAAGCAGAGAATATTATCAGAATGGCATAGCAGAAGCTTCTGATGGCCTACCTTAAGATCACTTCAATGGGAAGTCTGGATCTCAGGGTGGAAGGAAAGACAGATTCCTTGTTTGTAATAAGTTCGGCCATTATGCGAAGGAGTGTCCGAGGTAGGGGCACATCACTTGATGATGATAATGATCATTCCAGAGATATCTTCAATGATCGGAGGAATGACAGGTAATGCAGGTCACCAAGGAAATGGTTGACTCTTCAAGAAAGCAAGGAACCCCAGGTATGGAGAATCAAATATTGTTTCTGATAAGATAAAGAAGTGTTATCTTGTATTAGCCCTCTCCTTCAGAGTCTTTGGGAATCTGACTTATTGATTGTAGTGCTTCAAGGCACTTCATCAGATAGAAGGGTGCTCTCTATAATTTGGTAGAGATGGAAACAATCATGGGATTATACTTGGAGTCAATGCCACCTATCCCGGAAAGGGTGTAGGGAATGTTACCCCTCAATTGAATGAGGGTAGCTTGATTCATTTACGAGAATCTCTTTATGTACCTAATCGCAAGAAGAACCTAGTGTCCATTTCGACAATGGAATTCAAAGGTTTCAGGGTAGCATTCATCAATGGAAAGGTACGTGTTTGAAAGTAGAATTTTCAAAGATGATTTTACTCATGGGTTCAGGGTTGGCATTTTGTATCAAGTTGCAGGAATTCCATTGGGGACCATGTCAGTTAACACATCTCATCTATAACACCATAGATCTACTTTATGGGGCCCTACCCGATGTGAGTGAGATGGTGACAGGGATGCCTAAATTCAAAAAGAGCATGAAGGTACATGTCTGAGATGTACCGAAGGAAAATTTTACAAAGGGACCATTCCCCTCATATAGCAGGTCCACAGATTTGGAACAACCCGAGGGGTTTGAGATTCATGATCGGGAATCTCATGTATGTAGGTGGAAGAAAGCCTTCTATGGCTTGAAGCAAAACACCCCAGGCTTAATATGAGAGGATTGATAACTGTCTGATGACGCTGAGATTCACCAAGAGTGAAGTCGATCCAAACCATTGCTCGAAGGTTGTGGATGATAGACCTCTCATACTGGCACCTTCTAAGGACGACCTTTTTCTGACAAGTGCAGACCCTCTCATTTGCAAAAGTAAGAGGGAGTTGGATTCCGGATTTGGAATGGTAAACTGCAAGCCCATGTTACCTCGATGGAGCTTAACTTTCAGAAGTTATGTGGTAGTGATGCCGGACCAGATTTGGGAAATGCCTCTGAGTTTCATAAACTCATTCGCATTGATGTTCTTGGTGAACTTCTGTCTGAATACATGTTTTGCAGTTAGCATGTTGGGCTCATATTTTGGTTGAGCTTCACTAGATTGGTGACAAGAATCTTCTCATATATCTTCGGGGCACAATCTCTCATGGATTGAGATACACTGCCGGAAATATGAAGTTGCATGATTATTCGAATGTTGACTAGGTAGGCAGTGTAGAGGATCTCAAGAGCACTTCTAAGTGTTGATTCTCTTTAGATTCTGCTCGATATCCTGGATGAGCAGGAAGCAGAAGACTAATGCTTTGAACACCGCTGAGACCGAATACATAGCTACAAGTATGACCTCGTGTGAAGCTATCTGGGTGTGGAAGCTCTTCAGTGAGTTGTTTGTACACATGACGGATACCACCGTGATCTTCTGTGTCAACCAGGGGGGATTTAATTGTTGAGGAATCCCATATTCTATGATTGCTCCAACATATAGACATCAGATACTAACTTATCTGGGATATGGTACATCGATGAGTGAGGAGGCTCCATCGCATTGAGATTGATGTACAGGTCGCAGGCATTCTGTCGAAGCCCTGGGGAAAGGTCAAATTTGTGACTTTCCCGAACGACTTGAAGTCATTGAGAGACCCTCTTATGAGGGTCCTGCATGATGCATGCATAGAGTTCTAGGAGCTCCGGGGGGCTTGGGGTACTTCTTGGAGGAACAAGCTACCATAGGGTGACTCACCCTCCCCTAATGGTGTGTTGTGTATAGGGTGAATGGCTCAACCTTCCCCTGTGATACCTCGTGGCGACTTATGGACAAGATGAGTGGTTCTCCTGTCAAAGCATCCTACCCATGCAGTCCGGAACTCATGGGAAGTACCTCTCATACGGCCAATGAGTAGGGAAATGGGATTAGGGACCATAGTAGTATTATCGATGGACACATCGTTGTATCTACTGTACTCCCTATGTTAGGATGACCTCCATTGATCTGGGATCAATGAAACTGATCTAGGATCAGTATGAGTGGTTTGAGACACTCTCTTTTGATATTGATCTGGGATCAATTGGCACTGACTTTGGGATCAGTAAGAGTGATATGACTCACTCTCTTGGAACTGATCTGGGATCAGTAAGAGTGATATGACACACTCTCTTCATATGGAGCTGACTTCGGGTCAGTAGAGAATGGTATGAGACATTCTCGATCAATTCTTCTTCTTCATGGTTTAGCAGAGCAGAGTAGAACAGTGCAGGGCACTGATGGCAGAGATAGTACAATCTCGCAGATGGATCAGTGGATGGAGTTCTCCCTAGTTGAGAGGGAGTGTTAAAATTGGAAACTAGGGCCAAACTCCATGTGTGTCATCTTATTTATGGCAGCTGATATTTTTCTTGAGTCCCTCTCATCGAGAGGTGTAGGATTGATCTAAAGATCATCCGATTCCAATAAATATTCATGGAGTTATGAATTTATTTGTGTTATGAGACAATTCGCCAAGGTCGACTAGCAACTAAATAACACCCACATGTGCTCAACGTTTTAGGATAAAAGGAAATGACTTGAGAGTCATTTCACACACACTTCAATCTTGATTTCTCTCCACTTGTTTTGGGTTTTAGTGGAAGAGAAATCTAGGAGGATGAAGCCCTAGGAGCAGTCAAACGGAGAAAACCCTACACTGCCCTAATGGAGATCAGATCACAGCGATGGAAGGGATCTCTACGCTGCCCTAATGGAAGTCAAATAACAGCTATGGTAAATACGCTAACCTAGAAGAGACCTTACCTTTAACGTCGTCATTTTAATGCATCTATAGAGGAAACCTCAACAAGATATACACTGCCCTAGTCGCAGGCTATGATGCCCTAGACGCAGGCCTACGATGCCCTAGACGCAAGCCAGTTCTTGTTTGAAGAAGGACCGAGGAATTCTGCTATAGGAGGCCGAGCTCTAGGGCCAAGAGGGCTAGCTACTAGACCGAGTAAAGAAGGAATAAAACACTGGTTGTCTGGGCACTTTTGGAGGGACTGAAAACCTAAATAGGAGGGCTGTAAGTGATGTAATGGACAGCGAGTAGGGAGGATTTGTTTGAGAAGAAAATCCGCAGTCTTGGAAGCTTAGACAGCCAGTTTTAGGGCTGTAATAGTGCTTACAGTCATCCCTAACCAGAGGGCCGAGATTACAGAGGAAGGTACAGAATTCAAGGACAAGGAGGACAACAGATTGTTGATAAGCAAGGTATGGCTGTTCTATAGTTTTGATGATTGTTGGGTTGCTGTTGCAATGGGACAGCAACAACAACTTGCAGCAAACACATGGCAGCAATAGCATGGTGCTAAAATTGGGACAGCAGCATGGTACAGCAATGTTCAATGGGACAGCAACATGTTGGGACAGCAACAATGATGGGACAGCGCAATGACATGCTAACAAATAGGACAGCAATGACATTGTGCAGCAGTGGCACAATGGGACAGCAGCAACAGCAAGGTGCAGCAAGTACATGGTGGCAAGGATGGTGCTGCGAACACATTGGGACAGGTAGGCTATGATGCTTGGTGGAGCATGGTACATGGGACAGCAAGCAATCATTGTGCAACAATGAGATGCAGCATGATGGGTACGGTGAGGGACATGATGAGGCAGCACTGATGGGTGCAGCAAGATGTTGCAGTAGAGGAAGGTGCAGCATAAGGCGCAGCAGTATGATGATGAGGTCTAGCATAGTGATGATGGATGCAGCATAGTGAGGTGCAGCACTATGATGGATGATGAAGTCACCTGAGAGAATTAGTTGAAGCAGCATGTCTTCAACTGAGTTCAGCTACATCATGTATCATCTTCTTAGAGATGATCTATGCTCTTATTTAGATAAGTCAAAGTGTTTGACTTCGGTTGTAAATGTACTATCTCTCTCTCTCTCTGTGTTGAACTATTGAAGAACATATAAGAAGAATTGATCAAGGGTTTCCCCACATTGGGGCTTGTCCCTAGCTAGCACCACATCTTGGTCCTCTTGTCTTGGCTTGTCTTCTGCGATCTATGTTTATGTTCTATCTACAATTTACTTTAATATTGATGTGATTGCTAATCTGGAAATGATATTCAGCTAACTGTGAAAATTGAAATAAATTGCTCTGAGCATAGAACATACCTAAAATTAACAAATGCCATGCTCTTTATTGATTAATTTCTTAAGCATTGAATAGTTATATGCCAATCAAGGAAAATAAATGTTAACACCAGTCTGTTTTTTAAAACTTGTGTGAATATACCAAGGACATGCCAAATCGAAATAAATATAAATTTTACTCGATATTAGAGAATTTATTGCATTTATTATGTCAAGGATATAAAGGAAATTATATATGTTGTTATAAGCAGAGATCTATCTTGCATGTGAAAACTTTACAATTAGATTTTATTTTGATTTTGAGCTGGTAAAACTCAGCTCAAGTATGCAATTCCATGTTTATTAGGCACCCAGTCCCACTGTAGCTTGGGAAGTCCACAATGACCACTGAAAATTTTTCAATCAGAACTGTCCAGCCACTTATGACTTTGCTCATGATGGTTACAGATTTATCAATAATTTCGATGGTCACATAATATTTGCATTAGAGTGACATGCTGGTAATCGAGAGTCCTTCATTTTCCATTTTATTAGGTGATAGTCACCTAAAGTATATTTGCCATAAAGTTGTTAACATTTCATGAGATAAAATTGAAATCGTTTTCCTAAAAAAATACCTGCTTTAGGCTTTTTAGTACATGTTTCTAGGTTTCTGATAGCAGCTTTGGATTGGCCAGAAATTCCTATTCCTAGATTGTGATGTCTTTGTACGTGGGGAGAAATAAGTTGAACCAAACTTACTCTCTTTATTGATATTTTTGGTAATATTTATGCAACCTAACTTTTCAGTGTAAATACCCAATGATAGCAAAAGAAACAGAGAATAAAGCACGATCACTGCAAATAATCATATGGATACAAATATATGCAATTTTTAGTAGATTGAAATAATTTCCTATAATGACCCTCTGAACAAAGAAATATAAGACAACAGAATTTGCATTGGTGTTACAGTGTACACAAGATAAGAATACAGGGAATATTTATTATGGCAACCAATAATTCAGTCTCATCATGGGTATGGAATTTTCTTGTTATAAATGGAGGTATCCCGTTTAGAGAACTCCAGATCTTGTATTTGAACATCATAAAACTTCCAGCATAACATTATATGAGAATTTCAGCTTTCTGCAATCTACAAATGCTTGCACAACTTCTCAAAAATCTCTTGGATAGTTGCATACAACATAATCACTAAAAGGTTGAAAACCCCGCATATCGTTTTACATTGGATTTTTGCAGTTTTTAATATTGAACAAACTTTGTTGATCACTACTAATCATTCATCATAACCCACTTTTTACTTCAACTCATTCCTTCATTATCAAATATCCTTTCGAAAACAAATCCCACCTTTTTCTGACTAGTTACTGATCTCCAATTTGTCATGATTGCTAAGGAATTCAATAATGCAGGGATATACATCATGATCTGCCTGAGAACAATGCAACAATATGAAAGATGATTCAGAATTGCTTTTCCATTTCGGAATGATCTTTATAAAACAGAAAGTACAAGAAATATTATTGGCTACTGCCAGACATGACCAATAAGTAACAAAGATGAGGTAAATACCAGACGTCCCCCAACAAGATCATAGTGACCATAATGAATATCATTCTCTCCACCAAAGAGCTTGTAAGTAACCGAATGCGAAGGAAAAAATTTTGCTGTATCTGTAGAAAGAAGAATGCAAAATATCAGGCCTTTAGTGTGCAATGGTGCAACCACAGATAGACTATCGTAGATGGCCTAATACAATAACTAAGCTTTGTTAGCCAGTGTTTGAGAGCACACCTAGTACAGCTTCTGGAGGGCAAATCAAGTCCTCATCTCCAGCCACTGCTAAAACAGGAGTTTCACATTTTCCTAAATTATCCTTGTAATAGATAGACCCTGTTCGATTCCGCAACCCACCTGGCCGAAAAGCTGTTGCAAGCTGTAAAATCAGTTTTGCCGGTACTGTACCTGTTACACAACCAAATTTTGAAGAAATAATGTTAATGAGCAACTGATGTTATCTTCTCTCACCTTTGAGTACTGTGTTTTTTCGCTATCAGTGGTACTGTTTAAAGGCATTTTACAACTCAGAAGACATAACTATCAATAGTCGCAGTAATGTAACCACCAATAGATATTCTTTACACTAACTTCAAATCTTGATACTCCAGTTTATACAATACATTATTCTTACATTTTGTTCCAAGTTCCTGTTCCTGCTTTCAATTGCATGTGCCTTCCTTTCGAAAAGACACATGCCTATTTTTCTAACATACTTCATGCTCTATTACTAATGAATGAAAGCCCTCAATCACTCATTTCCAACAAACAAGATTGCTTGAACTATCGGTACATTGTAAAGCCTGGTATGTGAACTGATGTGAGGTACTAGGGATGGTATCAAGATCTTCTAATAAATTCTGCTAGAGACTGTGATTGGCAGCTTTACCTTCAAGTTGTGTCAGCTGTGTGAGCAGTTATGTTTCAATCAATACTAAAGATTCATCATTGGTGCTGTCAGCAAACACGCCCCTTTGTGCAGCCATGACTATTATAATAACTCCAGTTGTGGCCATAAACAAATAAATTGGAACAACACTATAGCTTAGTTACATGGAAGAAATTGCAATACATGTCCATAATATGTTATAGGATTGACACTATTGTTAGCAGTCAAGGTTACTCCAAAAGTGTTTACACCATGCTTGGGGTACTTCATGTGATATGGGGTGCACGGTGTATGGATGACCCTTGGTTGTCCCATTATGGACATACACATGGTGGATGGCTAGTTTAGTGATTGCTTGACCTTGTATGGTTGCTTCTGTCATTCTTTCTTGGAGCATTAAACACCTAGAGAGCATGCTGACATTCTTCATGGGTGGCTTGCTTGGAGGAGCATTGAACATCCTAGAGGAGGGCATTGGACCTTAGATGGTATGGGGGCACATGGTTCCTTGCATGGAAGCCTGTGCTTAACTTGAGAATACTTGGATTGACGGTGTGATCACATAGGTGGAGTGAACCTAATTCACAAGGTTCACCGGATTTGAAACATGAGGTTCAATTTTAGGTGAATATAAAAGCTCTGGCTCAGGTTCAAACAACTTCTATACAAATTCAGCACAAATTTTGACAAGGATTCAATATGTCAACGGGACAATCAGTGGATCGCCACCAATACCAAGTGTCTAGATTAGATGAGTTCGAAAACTGGACAGAATTGCAAGCAATTTGATTAGGAGATGTATGGGATGACACCTACGCAATCTGTAAGCATTTTATGCTCCACAAGAAGGGGCTAGGCATTGATAAAACCAATGATTCAGCCATCTGATGCTTTGATGTAAGTGCAGATTATTGGTCAATGGAAAGTCAACGAGAATTACATGACTAAAATCACAGGGGCAAGTTATTGGTTACTCACAGGTCCTAACTTATAATTAATAATAAAGTTATCACGTTGTGAAGTTAACATATATACATAATAAAGTGGTATATACATATTAAAAAATAGGGTCAATGTTATTATAAATTTCATTAATTTTGTATATATAATATAATCTAAAATATATAGCTAAATAAAAATATATAATTTACTAATATAACACAGTAATAAATACACACAAATATGGTTATAAATATTTTGTATATATTTTGAACAATTGATATATATATATATATATGAACCTGATGGCAAACTTTATACTAAATTCAAATTTGAACTGAACTTCATTATCGTCAAGCTAGATCATCCCTTCCATGTGAGTTGTAGCACCTAGATAGATCAATCCACAAACTTTTGTGTAACTTGGAACAACCTGTGTCTATGTTATGAAGTGTGATTACTACAAGACCTAAGAAGAAAATTAATAGAAAAATCAACCCACGATGTACAAAATGTTTGTAATGAACATTGAAAAGTTCTATTATCGTGTTATGATCTCATGGTTCAACAACAACAATGAGAGCAGAGACTAGCCTTATATAATATCACTAGTAACGGTTAGTTGAAACCCTCTCTCATAAAAATAATATATATATATATATATATATATATATATAAACTTGTCATCCACCACCTAGAGACTAGGTTCTTCATGAGAAAATACCTTTTACATTACAAATTGTCCACACGCAGGGTTCAGCTTGCTTGATTTGACCACAGAATTGATGTGAGCAAGCATGTATCCCTTGCTTTGGATTTGGAAGAACATAAGATGATGAATAGTGACCAAATGGGGCACAACAACTTGCATTAGAAGTTCCAATGGCTACTAGATGAGGGTGGTGTTGCTTGAATGAAGCCTTGACCTGCTTGATTGGGGTTGATTTGGTTGAAAGAGGGCTCAAAGTGCTTGGAAGGAAGCTCAATCCACTTGCAACAGCTAGATATTGTCCACTTTTGCTCCATTATTGAACTAGATTGACCATAACAACCTCAACATTCCACTTGGAAAGCAAAATGGTTAGCTAGGAGAGCTCGACATGACTTGGATGACGTCCCATTTGACACTGGGATGCCACAACTAGCTCACATTGACTTTAGATGTGCTCAATCAGGCAAATAGTAACCCAACGACTACTTTGACCTCCCCAACAGCTCTCTTGACCCACACATGCCACTAAGGTAGGACATCAAACTTGCATGAATGGCTCATTTTCTAGATCTGTTAGAATTCTACAAACCTAGCACCCAACACTTAAATTCCTAGTAGAAAAAATTGATCTACTGATTTAAATGCACAGCTAGGTTCATACCACAATAAATTTCAGTGGAAGCAAATATACCAATCTCAATCACAATGACACACAAATTCTACCCAATCACAGTTCTTCATTAAAATAACTTCCGAACATACTGCTCCCATCCTGGGAAAATGGCCAAACTGAGAAAACACATAATACAAATAACTTGGGATCTGATCTAGCAGATCTGCCCTAGATCGGTGCTCAATCTCCTTTGTAGATCTGGATTTTCAAGCTCCCTCTAGTATTTCCTTGAACCTGACACATTGGAGTATCACACTCATCCTCCTAAGGCTAGTGTCATTGTATGGTGTATCTTATCTCTCTCCCTAGCCTTGCTTTTAACTTTACATTGAGCTAAATCCCTAACCATAATCTCCAAAGTGATTAACAGCTGAGATTAGATCTCACCTAACTTGAGATCAATGGTTGAGATTAAAACAAAGTCATTAAATCAATTTACTTTAGTTTTCCTAAGTTTACTTTAGCTCAATGAACCAACATAATACTTATGTGCTTTTTCTAAGTTATAAAGCAACTTGCTCAACCTAGAGCAAGTATCCTAGAGAGATCTTGTGGGCGACTTCTACACGCATATACACATAGGCCTGTGCATAAGTCCATGCCTGAGCTATAAACTTCAACACCCTCGCTTAGCAAGGGAGGTACTTTTGCCCCTTTGAACTATTCTTTGATCATGTTCCTGTATCTACAGTCACAATTGCTCCCTCTGAACTGGAAGCCTTCTCTACTACTTGGTCTGGAAAGATCCTTGATGTCCAAATCTCTTGGCATTATTCCTAGAAGCCTATTGTTCTAGATCATCCTATAAGGTCATCTCATACCAAGAGACCTTCTTGATAGAATTCAAGGAAAATGCTAGTTGCTCCTCACCTACTGAAATTCTATGGCAACAACTGGAATTAATTCTTCTAACTGTAAAATTAATTATGTAGTTTATTGCTACAACAACGAATTAATCACATTGCAATCTTAACAAATAAAATATTGCGTAAAATAAAAACACTAGAAACTGAGAAATGCTAGCACACACATAAAAATGACACCATTTTTTTGGACAAAAGTCCAAGGAAAAACCCAATGTGGGAAGACCAATGCAACAACTAAGGGGTTTTATTATTAAGCAGCAGTGAGAAATTCTGAGTACAATCTATGGATGCCCAACTGGCAATCCAATTAGCAAAATAATCTAGCCAAAATATCTGTGAGGCAAATACCTCAAAACACCACGCCTAATCCAACTCCGACAACTAGCAAAACTAGCTAGTCGTACAGCTTCTGAGTGAGCCTCTACGTAGTGCTTGTGCAGGCCCTAACTCACTAAGCTCTGGAATTGCTGGAAAAATGACGTCCTATCTGACTCAGCCTCTGGAAGGAATTTGCTTGGCCTACTGGAGAATTTCTGAACCAACTGCAACTAAATTACCCTTCCCTTTAGCAAAATTGATCTCCCTCTGAAGTTATCTGCATAGCTTCTCTGGGATATACGGCCCTTCTACTACTGACTCTCTGGAACTAGAAGACTTCCCCCAGACTCACTGTCTCTGCCCCTATTTGTCTTTGTGTCCCCTCTCTGGCTCAAACTCTTCAGGCAAACTATTGTTGCTCTCTAGAAAGTCAAACTACCCAAGAAAATCGATCTCAAGTGTACTCCAGGTTCCTCCATCTACCCATCGACTTCTTCTTATAATCCCAATGTGGGACTCCAACGGCCAAGATTAAAACTTAATCAATGGCTGAGATTATTTCCTAGTCGATCCATGTGAGTTTCTAGAGAAATCTCACATTCTTCAATTTATTGTTGTTAATTAATCATTTTCCCTAAGTTAGACCTAGGAAAAATTTATTACTAATTAATTAACTTAATTAAGGCATTTCTAGGTGGATTTTTCTGAAAAAATTGGGTTATGGAGTCCTAGTGTTTCTTAACCTCTATGACAATTGTTGAGACTAGAACACCATTCAATGCGACAAAAACTAACACTCCCTATTAACAAGGAAGGTGTTCTAGTGCTAAACTGCTTCCAACACCCTATCTCTGCATCACCCTTTGTACAATGTTGATGTCTGGCCACTGTGACTGGCTACCACTACCCAGCAACCACTGCGCAACTATGATGTTGCATCTGTGTCTGCACTACAACTCCTTCTCATATGTTCTTGCTGCTACTGCAGCTCAGAGGTATCTAAAATACTGAATCAACTATGTCTTTGTGCTGCATTTGTCTCTTGAGCATCTGACTGCTACTAGCCTTTGCACTGTCCACTGAGGAATTAGCACTATTGGTGACTCTACTACTGAGCCTCCTGCTCTGTTGTGAACACGGCTATGCACTCCTTAGCAACTAACTGCTACTAATCTACAACTATCACTCTAGAATCTGACTGCATCAATTGACACTGATCCATCCTACTACTAAATATTGTGGGCCCTTGTAGCAAGGTAACGATCCATGAGGAAGACACCTCAATGGACCCTGCCCAAATATGCGCAAATCCGGGACTATAGCTTCATATTGCCCCACCTCACTCTTGTAGGTATAGCTGCAAACATGGAAAAATCTTCCTCCAACCTAGAGGACAATTTGTCTATCTCTGCGGATGTTGCCGCCTAGTCCTACTTGTCCTTCTTCCTTTGAGGACACTGAGTACTATAGTGGCCAAACTCACCACACCTGAAGCACTTGACCTTAGATGGGTCCTTCTTTTTCTTCTTCTCACCCTTGTCCCTGATTGGGACCCTTTGATGCAAGGGCCACATTATCTTCCTCCTCACCTTTCGATCCCTTAATGTTGCTTCTACTGATGGAGGTCTTCACAAGAGCTCGCCTCATCTCCTGCTGCTGCAAGTCTGACCTCATCTGATCCCACCCTGGTAATGTATCTCATCCCAAAATGCCTTGGACGAAGATTTCCCATTCCTCGAAGACACTGTTCAAGGCCAAACACACAAGCTCTGTAGTTTGAGGCGCCTCCCCAACAGCTACAAGTTGATCCTGGATTTCTTGAATTCTAGTCAGAAAGGAAACAATGCCTTCACCCTTATGCATCGTGACATTTCTCATATTTTCCTACAGGAACATCTTCCGTCAATCGGAAGGATTCTCATATAGCTGAACGAGAGCATCCCACATCTCCTTGGCAGTATTCTTTCGAGATATATGTGAAACTATATGGTCCTGGATTCCATCCAGGATCATCCGCTTTGCATTGGCCATTTATTTCTTATACTCTCGGAGCTGATCTGCATCGGTCGATATTGCCACTACATTTCCTCCATAGGTCCTCAAGCCAAATTCATCCAACAAGAAGGACATCCTGGCCATCCAGATGACATAGTTGGAGGCTTCCTTAACCAAATTAAATTCTTCCAAGGGCTAGTAGGGGTCTTCCTTGATGAAGAAGATTGTCCAAAGGAGGGAATTTGTGCATGAGCTGCCAAAATCAACATGAATCTGGTGACAGGTTTTCAGGCCCTGTGCAGGATTACTAAACTTTCTTTTGATTACTTGAGATTTTCTTTCCTCCACTAGTGTAACCCATCCCTTCAAATACCTATCCAACATTACTCCAATCCTGTTCTCAATGCCATTGAACAACTGAAAAGCCAATTTGCATTTAATGCCAAAGACAACAACATTAACAATTGTAGAATAGCCCACTGCCCAATGCCTCTACTTATCAAAATCACTGCTAAACTAGAGGGCACCATGTGTATAAGTAACAAGTTTCATCAAACATATAGATTATAGAACATAAATTATACATTTGGTATTGTAACACCCTCTTCAAGCTTTTGGTAATATAATAATAATTAACCTGTCTCTCCTTATGAAGCACCATGTTGATATCTAGCATGTTAGCTTATTAATTTTTTCCTTATAGACACGGACCTGGAAGTTATTATTATTCCTTTAATTCCCCTTTTAATTATAATTCTTCTCTTGTTATTTTATTTCCAGACAGAAAACTAGTTTGCACCTTGCAGCAACCAATCTGTATTCTTTCACAAGTCAAGCCACAAGACAGCACAAAGGAAAGGAACTATAAATAGAACAGAATTGAGCTAGAAAGTATGCTCCATTTAAAGAGCTCTTTGTCACCGACAGAAACTCAATGTTTAGATGGTACAAAAGACATATCCTTGGAACTCGGGACAAACTTAAAGGCAATTTTAAGATATAATTGCTCTATGAATAGCATAGTAAAGATATGTCCTTACAAAAGTTATTCAAGACAAGCTTCTTTAACAGCTCTGGATGCATCATATTCCGAGCAGACACCTGGGGAGTCAGCCAAGCCAAAGCATAAGGAGGTTGTGATGCAAGTGGATATATTGCTGTCATTAATGTTCCTAGTGGAAGAACAGGAACACTAAGTGCCTGTGCTGGATCCGCCTGTATGACCAAATATAAATGTCAGCAAATGAAGGTAGTATATTTCTAAGTAAGACAACAATAGGAGAACATTACTCAGGTCACTCCAACTGTAATCATTCCAGGTTTAATCTGAAAAAACACAGAACTTACAAGAGGAAGCAATAACTTCAATGAGGAATTGGAAACTGTGTAATCAAGTGATGATCCCAATGTAACAACAGCTGCTAACCCACTTTGCTTTCCTGGAAAAAATGCAGAGCTGTGTCAAATTAGTACCAAGCTCTTCTCAACATTCATAGCATCAAATCAAAGAAAAATACAACACAATAAAGCCATATATTCTTCTGCCGCATACATACAGCAAAGACTGGGAAACGCCATAATGTTATTTCTGAACAAGAATAACAAATTACAATTGAAAATTTGGGTTTGTTGGGCAGTGATATAGCAGCATGGCGGATCGCCTGTACCAATAATGAGCAAAGTTAAAACCGAGAATGATCACTGATTGTGCTAGTGTTGTTTCTATACAGATGAGGCCAGCTGAAAGTTTTAGGTCATTTTGATGGAATAAACACCTATGTCACAGCTCTCAGCCAATGTTAGTTGATTGTTCAGCTTGTCATATATGGACTTTTGTCCAGTCTCCATTTGGAAAAAGGGGGCTTAACTAATGATTAGCTAAAAACATAATATTACTCTTTAGTTCTACTAAAGAAGTAAATACATCAGTGGTGATGATACTGAGGTGGGATATAGGATGGACTTGAGATAGATTGATGGTACGTGAAAACCAGCACCCTGACAAATACTGAAAGAAAAATAGCATTTAGTATGGGTTACCAGTGTGTAAAAAATTGCAATTGCTAAAGCCATTAGAAAAGAAGAGTCAAAACACAATGAACATGTAAACAAGTCAGAACAAATATTCCACGAGTATCCTTGGTACCCACACAAATCAAAGGATCACATTATAATACCTCACATAATTACAAATGGAGCAGAACCTCAAATATATAGGAATGGTATTTTAGATTAGCTGACCCCAAACCCATTAAAGTGGAACCACAAAGCCCACCTAGCCATGAATCTGGGCTATGACCTCCCACTAAAGCTGTCATAAATGACATTAATGACCACTGAGGAACCACTAAGTTGAGCTTAACCGCCATTAAACCAACAATCCCCAAACCCCCCTTGAGTTTCACTTGACTTAGGATAAAGAAAGCAAAGGTGCCATGAAGATATTTGACCAAATGAACATTACATCCCAACATCCCCCATGAATATACACTTGGAATAAATGTGGTAAAAAAATGTCCAAATAATGATTAAAATACACCCTCCTTAATGTTTAATTGGATAGGAAATACAATAGTAACCAATATTGATGACAACCTAAGTCACCTGACACTGGGACACGGGAAATGAAGGACACGAGGATTCGAGTGTCGGACACGGACACGTTGACCCCCTGGAACAGGACACATTAGGACATGTTATATATTATTTTATTAAAATATATATATATATATATATTAAAAATTAGATATTTCTTACACAAATTTTCATTCATAATACAAATTCACCGATTCAAACATAGATCTTCATCTAGATGTAAGTTCTACAAAATTACAAAGTAACATTATGCATACAAATACAATTGTGACATAATACATATTCATCAATGATCCAATAGGAGAAAGACAAGATACTGTAGTTTTCTCATTAAGTCATCAAAAATCAAAATGTGTTACATGTTGATTTATGTAGCTTGGGAGGTACTCCAAGCCCCAGGGTTCAAGGTTTGGAGAGCAAAGCACCACAAGAGCAGCTTGTGGGCTTGGAACCCAAGTGTGGAGTTTTTCACCCATTGTGATTTGGGCCAAAACCGTGATGGAGGCATGACATGTGATGGATGAGGATGATAGTGCTCAATGATACGATTCCAACACATTGAGAATCCTCTGAATCTGAGTTGTCGTTAGAGAGAAATGAATTTTTGAAGTTGACTAGGTAATTATTGGTTACCAAGTCATGTAGGCTTGGTGTAAAAGAGAGCCAATAGATGTGTCACTTCGAATGAGACGTTGAGCCCTTAAAGGTCTATAAATTAAGGGTGAATGATCATTGTTTTGGCATCCATCATGTGGCAATACATCTCCAAGTGAACTCTGAAATTTCGGTGAAGCAAAGGAGACTAAAAGACAGTGTGAAAGAGGCCTGAAAGATCAGCGTGGATTTTCTATTTGCTGTAGGTGACAGCATGAAGGCGAAGGGCTGTTTTAAGGCGTGAACAGGGCTGTCTTAAGTGCGGATTAGGGCAAGATTGAAGGGCTGTCTAGGCCGAGGAGAATAGGAGGATAACGCTGCTGTTTAAGGGTATTGTTTGGACCTGTTGAGGAGACCAAAGTTACAGCAAGTTGCTGAGCTAGGCCGCAGGCCATAGTCAGCAACTTGAGGCTATTCCAAGACAGCCTTGAGGTGGACAAGGCAGAAAAGGGGCAGCGTGGCACTTGGAGGGTCTTTTTTAGGTGGAACGCAGCCCTAGAAGTGTGTAGATTGCTGACAGCGTGGAGGATAAGGGCTGCATATTGTGCCCTAACCAGAATTGCAGAGTGCAGCAGTCAAGCGTGGTGAACAGTGGTGTTTTGGGGAGATGTATTGGGTCAAGGCTTGACCATGTTTGGATCAGTTTGTTGAGCAGCCTGTTGGTGCCATGTGATGACATCCTGTGGTGGTGAAGTGTCATCTTAGGAGCAGAATCAACAGTGAGTTGATTGGGTGTCATAGAGCTGGTTGGAGGGTAGTGAGTTGGCTACCCAAAGTAGCCCCAGAGCAGCAGACAAGAAGGACGTTGTTGGTGCATGATTGGGTAAAGTATTGCAGCCTTATGTGCAGCACTTTGATGGATGAAAGTGACTGCTGGATTGGCAGATTGGAGCTCGGTAATTAGGCCTACCCAGAGAGCAGTTTTATGAGCCCGTGTTCATTGTAGCTAACGTGACTTGCAGCAGTGATAGGAGGCAGCCCTCTTGGAGTCTCGATGTATAGATGCCTTGATGAACTAAGGCACTACTAGTGAGCAGTACGGGAGCGAAGGACCTGCAGGACAAGATATGACATAGAAGTTGCAGCGACGTTTGTCATTGTATCTTGTATACCATAGACTGTTGTATTATTCAGATTTGGTTTAATATAATGAGATTGGGATTGTACAGTATTGTACAATTTTGTTTAAAACTATGTATATTGTGCATATGTGATTTACAGCTTTATATTTCCGCTGTGCAAAGTAGTTTATGGTTGAGATTTTTCGTTTGGTAACGTCAGTGATTTTAAGACTCTAACCTAGACCCAAGGTTGTGGGAATTCAACATGGTATCAGAGCATGTCTGAGCTACTTTGGAAGTAACTAAATCAAAGTAGTGCGCAGCAAAGCACAGAGTAAGAGGGAGTTGGTCACATTGTGAGTGAGGGGTTCACTACAATGTCGAAGTTGCAGGCAAGTATCCGATATGAGGACAGGTTGGAGGGGTTGTCCAACTATAGTCCATGGAAAGAAAGGATCAAGTTGATCTTGCAAGTCAACAGGATCTAGGATTTTGTCGAGAAAGAGATCAAGAAACCAACTAACCCTATGGAGCTGGAAATCTGGGAAGTTTTGGATGCAAAGACGAGACTGATCATTCTAGATGGTGTGAGGGATGCCCTAATACCTCATTTGTCTGGGAAGAACACCGCACATGAGATGTGGGTGTCTCTTCAGAATTTGCTCCAAAATAAGAACGAGAACCGTGTATTGGTATTGGAGGATAAGGTGAAGTCCCCCAAGATGATAAAGGGTGAAAGCGTGACCTCGTATTTGATGAGATTGTCTTAGGTCAAAGATGAGCTTGCTGCGATCGGTGTGATTGTCTCAGATGGAGATATGGCAAGGATTGCATTGAAAGGGTTTACCGAGGAATGGAAGCCCTTAATCAAAGGGATCGTTACCAAGGAGAAGTTGCCACACTGGGATAGGCTATGGGATGACTTCATTAAGGAAGAGTTGCGAGACGAGGATCTTCAGCCAAAGCAGAAAACTTCAGATGATGACATGGCACTTGCATCACGAATGAAGGATAAGCAAAAGAAGGACTTGAGTACAGTCAAGTGTTTCAATTGTGGCAAGATGGGTCATTTTTCATTGAGATGTGTGATGAAGAAGGGAAATGATGAGAAGAATAAAGGAAAGAAGGTCGCTAGTGTTGCCACTTCAGCAGAGATGGGCGATCTCTCCAGGAGATTAGAAGAGGAGGACTTTGCTATGATTTCTATTTCTCGCAGAGTACTATCACGGAGGATGGATGGTATGTAGACAGTGGTGCAACAAAGCATATGACAGGGTCACAAGAGGTTTTTGAGACTCTAGTTGGATGGGACTCGAAGTTACACATGGTGTTGGGCAACAAGAGTCAGTTCGAGATTCAAGGATCGAGTATTGTGCCATTCAGAATGGAGACAGGACGTATGATGCAGGTCCAGGATGTATTGTTTGTACTAGGACTTAGATATAGCATGATTTTCGTCCCGATGATCGAGAGGAAAGCATTTGAGGTCCTATTCCAGGATGGAAAGGCAAGACTCAGACTCAGAGGCTCTAATTCCGATGGGATTGTACTCGGAGTTAGAGGGCATGGTCTCTACAGGTTGACAGCCAAGCCTTTGGATCATGGAAAGAAGCAGGTGGAGCAGGTACATGTTCCAGAGAAGCAAGAGCGGATGCGGGCTTCAGAGGAGAAGGTACAAGTCCCCGAGAAGAAGGTACACATTCCCGAGAAGGTCCAAGTTCCAGAGGCTCAGAGGGAGTCTAGTTCGAGAGGGAGTTTGCAAATTCAGAGGGAGACTCTGCAACCCAAGAAGAGCGCATGGACAGTGGTGAGCAAGGGTGCTCCTACAATTGCCAAGAAGGAATCATGGAAAGAGTGGAAGACATTACGGGAGAAGAAGAAGAAGCAAGTTGTTTCCAGTAGTGACAGTGACACTTCTAAGAAGGGCATAGTTCACCGTACAGGAATTGTTGCAATTGTGAGCGCCAAGAGTTGGGCAAGTGTTGCGAGCAATGATGATGATGACGAGATACTTCCTAGTCTTGGAAGTACCTCCATCGCTAAGAAGGAGTGTTGATTTATGTAGCTTGTGCAGTACTCCAAGCCCCAGGGTTCAGGGTTTGGAGAGAAAAGCACCACAAGGGCAGCTTTTAGGCTTGGAAACCGAGTGTGAGGTTTTGCACCCATCATGATTTGGGCCAAAACCCTGATGGAGGCACAACATGTGATGGATGAGGATGATATTGCTCGATGATATGATTCCAGCGCATCGAGAATCGCCCGAATCTGACTTATCGTTAGAGAGAAATGAAGTTTTGAAGTTGACTAGGTAGTTATTGGTTACCAAGTCATGTAGGCTTGGTGTAAAAGAGAGCCAATAGATGTGTCACTTCAAATGAGATGTTGAGCCCTTAAAGGTCTATAAAGTAAGGGTAAATTATCATTGTTTAGGCATCCATTATGTGGCAATACGTCTCCAAGTGAGCTTTGAAATTTTGGTGAAGCAAAGGAGACTTTAAGACAGTGTGAAAGAGCCCTGAAAGGTCAGCGTGGATTTTATGTTTGTTGTAGGTGACAGCGTGGAGGAGAAGGGTTGTTTTAACGCTTGAATAAGGTTGTCTTAAGTGCATATTAGGGCTAGATTGAAGGGTTTTCTAGGCCGAGGAGAATAGGAGGATAACATTGTTTTTTAAGAGTATTGTTTGGGCCTATTGAGGAGACCGAAGTTACAGTGAGTTGTTGAGCTAGGTCGCAGGCCACAGTCAGCAACTTGAGGCTATTCCAAGACAACCTTGAGGTGGACAAGGTAGAAAAGGGACAGTGTGGCACTTGGAGGGTCTTTTCTAGGTGGAACACAGCCCTAGAAGTGTGTAGATTGTTGACAACATGGAGAATAAGGGCTTCATATTGTTCCCTAACCAGAATTGCGGAGTGTAGCAGTCAAGCGTGGTGAACAGCAATGTTTTGGAGAGATGTATTGGGTCAAGGCTTGACCGTGTTTGGATCAGTTTGTTGAGAAGCTTGTTGGTGCCATGTGGATGACATTCTGTGTTGGTGAAGTGTCATCTTTGGAGTAGAATCAACAGTGAGTTGATTGCCTGTCATAGAGTTGGTTGGAGGGCAGCGAGTTGGCTACCCAAAGTAGCCCTAGAGCAGCAGACAAGAAGGATGTTTTTGGTGCGTGATTGGGTGAAGTATTGCAGCCTTATGTGTACCACTTTGATGGACGCAAGTGACTGCTAAATTGGCAGATTAGAGCCCGAGAATTAGGCCTACCCAGAGAGCAGTTTGATGAGCCTATGTTCATTGTAGTAGATGTGATTTGCGACAATGATAGGAGGCAGCCCTCTTGGAGTCTCGATGTGTAGATTCCTTGATGGACTAAGGCACTACTTGTGAGCAGTACGGGAGTGAAGGACCAGCGGGACAAGATATGACATAGAAGATGCAACGACGTTTGTCATTGTATTTTGTATACCATAGACTATTGTATTATCCATATTTGGTTTAATATTATGAAGATTGGGATTGTGCAATATTGTACATTTTTGTTTAAAACTGTGTGTATTGTGCATATGTGATTTACTGCTTTATATTTCCACTGTGCAAAGTAGTTTATGGTTGAGATTCTTGGTTTGGTAGCTTCAGTGATTTTAAGACTCTAACCTACACCCAAGGTCGTGGAAATTCAACATTACATAGGTAGTAGCAATGCCGATGACAAATAGAAATAGAAAATACAAAACAATGACAACTCTGAAGGCAGTAGGTAGCTATTGAGTCATCAATCGTCATCATCAAAATCAACATCACTGTACTCATCATCATGGTCACCACTGCTCTCCTTTGCTGCATCCTCCTCCTCTGTATCCAATGTCATCTTTGCATCTGCTAGAGTGGAGGATGACCCCTCTACAGTATCACCATCATCAAAAGTGACAGGCGCTAGCACTGGCTCATTAAGATACAAGTTGGCCAATGCCAACTCAACGTTGTTGTCCAAACCCATATCATCAAGAAAGAAATCCCACATCTGTGTCTTTCCCTTCAACCACTCATCCATCTGCCTGTAAACAAGACGAAGGTTGGTGTGCACATACACCATTGTCTTTGCCCTGGACCACTCAAGCCTGCTCTTCTTGACACTATACAAATTCCCATATGTGTTCCAATTCCTTTCGCAACAAAAGGATGAAGTCACCTGAGAGAGGAGCCTCATGGCTAATCGTTGTAGAGAAGGGCTTGTTGCCCCATGAGTTTCCCACTTAGAATAGGGCTTCTTAGACCCCTTGTCTCTAATCACATCATATCCTGCAAATCGGCTAGTGCCAATGGAAAACTCTACAAAGGCATCCTCCACCTCGTCAAGGGATGCTCTATCCTAAAAAATCCTCCTCAATGCATCTTTCCTCCCCTGTGAAATTTCATCATCCATGTGAGGAGGAAATCTGTGGAAAGGTCCACCAATGAGTCAATTATGGTTGTAGTATTTTGGGTTCAATGAGTGAGCCAAACAATGTAAAGGTGTGCAATTCTTGTCCCATCTTTTAACAAGAATATCCTGTATGGCGGTGAAGAAGGCCTCTAATGATGTCTCATACTCGGGGCACTCACTTTGTAAAATAATGCTCCTCATAGACTCAATCATGGAATCCCATCCCCCATAAACCTCTCCTAGGATGGGTTGGTCTCAAATCGAAGCAAAGAAATGATAGGGTCCATGATCTGAATAAGTAGATCTACCCTCTCCCACCAAGCATCATCTAACACTATGTCCTTCACTCTTTTTGAGGCTGCTTGATCTGTCTTTCTCTGAAAAGACCAAAACTCTAAAATAACCATGGCCCCAAGAGCGGTCTTGAACACCCTCAACCTCTTCAACAAGATGAAAGAAGAGGCAAACCGTGTATCCGCAATCTTCAACAATGATAGATTAGTGTACTCCTTATAGATAGACAGGGTATTTATATGATTTTGTACGAAGTTGCAGATATGTTGTGCATCCTCAATATTGCTTCCAATCCAAAGCACATTAGAAGCAATAGATTTAAGTGCTAAATTCAAAGAATGGACAATGCAAGGTGTCCAAAATACTTGTGGATATTTAGCTTCCACAATCATGTCAACAGCCTTGCAAACAGGTGCATTATCTGTAATGATTTGCACATAAGTATCAACACATACATCTTCAATAACTTTAATAAACAACTCACCCATATATTGTGCATCCTTGTATTGTCCAAGTGCATCCATTGATTTCAAGAAAAATGGACCATTCAAGGAAGACACCATGAATTTGATGAATGGGTGTTGTGCTAGATCTGTCTATCCATCAGAAACAATGCTAACCCTAGATGTTGGCCATGTTGATTTAATAGGCTCGAGCATTTTGTCCACCTCTTTCTTTGCCTTCGTCAACAATGTGGTTCTAAGCTTTTCTGACCCAGGAGACACATACCTTGATGGAGCCCCTTGAGTTAGAGCTCGACACATCTCAATAAACAAAGGTAAGCGTGCAACAATAAAGGATATGAAGTTCTGAAATAAATAAAAATGCAATGGTAAGATCAAGCTCTTCCCGTTTCTCTTTCTGAAAAATCTTGTCCATTGGACCAAGTGCCATTGCCTTTCTTTTTGTTGCTTGTCCCCCACCAGAACTCTCGAATGGAAATTTGTTGTTGCTTTTCGTCAAGAATGGAAGGGCATCATCATTCTTGTTTTTTTAGATGTTGCAGCCACCTTTGCCATACCAACATTGGCCTCTTTTTCCATTTCTTTCCTCGCTAAAGACACCTGTGTACATGCTGCAATTCCACAACTTGGTAAAGCCAACAAATGAGCTTTCACACAATAATATGTGCTCATGAAATGATTGTATCATTGTTGCAATAGTTGTATTTCCAAGCAACATTGCCTCCTCCCTTCATCTTGTTGCCTGATCCTTTCTCTCTTGTGACATACTTCCACAAGGGATATTTGATATCTTGAGGTTGTTGTCTTCCCTCAACATTTGAAGTTGTTGTTGCAGCCCCACTTCCAATAGAGGGAACACTTGCAGACCCTGATGAAATTGGAAGAGGAGGGGCATCTCCAATGGGGACATTCTTCCCCTTCCTTTGCCCCTTCCTTGTTGCCCTTGATTGAGCCATGAATGTTGTAAAAAAAATAAAGAAAAAATGCACATGCAAATTGTTATAATAAAAATGCAAAAAAATAGAGACAAAATGCACTTACTTATTGCTTGAATCGCCTCCAAAATGCTCCCACACCCTTTGCTCTTCGCTCTCACACACCCAAGTAAACCAACAGCAAGAGAAAATGAGAAATGTGATGTTAGAGTGGCCCAAATTAGCCTTTTACGGCCGCGCGGCAGTCCAAAAAGCAAGACATGTGTCCCAGAATCGGGACATGATCGGGACACAACCGGACACCTATCCCACCGAATTGTGTCTAATTCACCCAATTCGGGACACGAGGCGGCTGAGGAATGAATTTGGGTTCATAGATGACAATCCATCAATCACAAGGTGAAGAAACAGCTCCCAACGGAGAATAAATCTGCAAAAATTGTAGCCTCTAAAAAAAACTTCATACAAACCTCTTTGGAACAAGTGAAGCAAAAAAGAGTAGTACTTTAAAACAGTAGCCTCCAAAACACCTTCACATGAAACTCTTCGAAACTAGTAAAGAAAACACATAGAAACTTAAATCCAAGTGTAAAAGAGCCTATGTACAAACAATCAGAGCAGGAAAACTGAAATCCCATAATGCTATCAACAAAAAATCCCCAAAAATAAGTTAAATAACAGAGTAGATGGAAAAGAGACTCGTAACCATCCACTCATGATGACGAATATACAAACCAAGAACCTAACCATGCGCTCATCAACACACAGAGATCCAAAAGAGAGAAAATGATTCTTGAATAAAATATAAAAAGCACAAACCACACTTTATAACAATGAGATGACACACCCTGTCTACAAAAACCCTAGACTGATGTACATGTACTTTAGGTCAACAACACAATACTTAAAGTAATTTAAAGTCAAAAGATGGCGTTATTTATATGCCTAAGTTTATAGTCTAGATGATCTTTATGTTCCAACACCCTCCCTTAATGGTCAATCTAGAAAATACACCAAGTTCATCCCTAAATTTTACAAATTTTTTTGGGACCCAATGACTTTGTGAGAATATCTACAATATGATCCTATTCCAACTCAATTGTTCCATCTTCTACATGCTACAAGAAGAAGTGAGAGTGAGCATCAATATGTTTGTTATGCTTGTGGAAGACTAGATTATTTTCCAACTTAAGAACTCCCCAATTATCACACTACAATAAAGTAGGCCCATTTTGTTCAATCTTCAAATCTCCAAGCTTTTGTTAAAGCCAAATTGCTTCCCATGCTCCTTCAGTTCCTGCCTGATATCATGCTTTGGTTGAAGAAAAGAAACAACATGTTGCATTGCTCCAATACCAAAGATTAAAAAATAGCCTAATGTGGATTTAGTACGATTCACTAATCTTGCTCAATCTAGATCCAAATAACCACACACTAAGGTTCTTTGTGTTTGCCATATAGAATGACAAAATCTATGTCCCTTTCAGATTTAACATCACTCTTTTTGTTGTTTCCTATTGCCTCAAAATCTAGAAAGTCTTATGAGATGCCTCACAAGGCAAGAGCCAAACTATGACACAACAATGAGGTGGATGCCATTGTCACCACACCAATCCACCTGTTGCTCCCTAGTGGAATTTCACCACATGGGAGGCTTCCTAGTTTAGGTCACCTAAATGATATTCTAGATCTAGGGTTTGTTGCTGCAAAATCTAGCAGGCCTTGTAGTGGGGCACCCTACAACTTACAAGGCATACACTAGACCAAGTGACAACAATAAGGTAGTAGCCCACTGTCACCAAAGCTACTACCCCATGCTCTTTATGGATTTTCACCAATGGGAGGAGTCCCGGTAGGTAGGTCACCTAAGAGATTTTTTATGCTTCAAGGTATGGGGCGACTAAGAGGCTTCTAAGGCAAAGGAACAATTTAAGTACAAGGCTCCAATAATGAAGAAGCAACAATTCACTTTCCAAGTAGAGGCCAAAATGAGTAAACACAAGACCTAGGGTTTGATTGATAAGTAGTGAGTTGGGATGACCTAAGGCCAGGGTGTTGAGAAAAGGTTTTCAGTGATGAGTATTATCAAGATAAAGGCATATGAAATCTTCAATAAGCCCTCAAGTCGAAGCTATAACCAAACTAGGGTTTTATGCTAGGGAAAACAACTAGGGAAAGAGAAATTATGGATGAAAATGGAAGGAATGGCCACCAAAGGGGAATGATTTTGAGGCAACCACTCCACCCTAGCCTTCCAAGACCAAAAATTCCTTTTCCTAGCCAATTCACACTAAGCCCTAGTTGGTTGCTTGGCCTTAAGAGGGTTGAATGAAAGAGGGGAGAGAAAAATCAATTTGATGGATAAAATTTGAGTTGATCATCGAAAGACATGGTTGGTGCCTTGTCCTTAGGTTGATGGAGTCTATGAAGGTGATGGATTAGCCAATTCTTTTAAAGGAGTAGGGATGTTTGATGCCCCTAGCACAAACCCTAACTATTGCCTTTGTGAGGAACTAAACCTAAGTTGCACAAAATGTTGAAATGTCTGGAAGTTTCCGAAACGGGTGTGGTTTGTGACCCCCGAAAATGGAAACACCAAAGAAAATATATATATATATATATAAATTACAAATAAGTTAATAGTGCATCATCTTGCAAGAAAAAAAAAGAATGAGACACATAAATGACATTTAGAAGGAAAATTCGGTCTATGTTCACTCTCAAAGATGATTACATGATTCAAAATCCAAAATTATCCTTTATAAATGAGGTTATCCATCCAAGATTCAAAAATCAGTCATTACACATGAAGCTTTACATCTAAAATCAGCCTTTATACATTGCTATATGTGCTGAAAATGAAACGAAACATGAGCTAATGGCAAGTACTGTTACATATCTTATAATCCTCATCCTCATCTTCATTAACAAAAATAGAACAAGGTGCTTTTTTAGTAAAACTAGAGCATGGATTGATTAGAGATAATTAGTTTGTGGAGTGACCAGAGAAAATTTAGCGGTAAATTAAATATTTTTTGGCCATAAAGGGGCCCCACACCCCTCTTGGGTGCTTGAGTGAGCCTGCAAAAGGAAAAAAAGTCACAAAAAATGTCAAATTTGGGCATAAACAAGGAAGATTTGGGCAGAAACGACGGTGTTTCAATAGTGTTTCCAAATCAGGAAATACCACCCACGCATTTCAGTCACGTTTCGATCATGTTTTGGCATTTTGGGTATGGGTATGCCACCTTGGGGGCCATTTCCTGCAAAATAAGATTAAAGTCATTTGGGAGAGCTATAATCAAGAATCACCAAGGGAATGTCATTCACATTTCATATATGAGTAATGCATGCAATTATGACATCTCGATTCTATAATATTGATTTTCAAAAAAATAGAGAATAATAGAAAAACGCTAGATCATCAATACATTCCATACATTAGACATAATCATAAAGATTATTCAAAAATAGACACACTTACAAGATGAAAATGCATGAACATTCCATTATCAATCTAAGACAACTTCTCCAAAGTCAAGAACGAGCTCCAATAACCAAGTATACTCCATAGATCACATCTTGCCAAACAATAAAGGAGGTCGAAATTCTCATAAGAGATGTTGAATTGTCCAAGAGATGATGATGAAAATGAAATAGTCCTCTCCTCTATTTATATGAGGAGGATGAGTTGTAATTTTTCCTAAAAGCACCTAAATGAAAAGTAAAATCACATTGATGCATTGGGTTGCAAGCCAACCCACTAGCTCTTAAAATAAAAGCAAATAAAAGCCCACATGTGTGAAGCTTGAGCCATGAGGCCTTAGCGCTAACTTCATCCATAAAAGAGGCTCCAAACACCAAGCGTTGGTGCTCTAGAGTGCCAAGTGTGATGTAGAAGCACCTAAAAATCATCCTTTGAGGGTTGGCCCACAAATCTCTGTCAACAGTTCTCGATGGTCCCCAAAATCCACTTGGGGCACCACAAAGGGGTCTCCTAGGTCTCCAACTATGAAAAGTATCTATCTTTGCTCTAACATTCAGTGCTTTCTAGGTGCTACTAGCCCTCCCAAGTCTCTGAAGGTGAGACATCCTCATCTGCACCGTATTTCAGATGCAATTCCTCACAAGGTGTTAAGGCCAGCCTAGCGGGCATGCTAGGTCCAAGTGTGTCATCCTGAAGAATCCATCTAATACAGTGCAAAGTGGCAGAACGTTCTGGGTGCCTAGGGGTAGGTATGATGTGTTGCTACTACTCGAAGACCCAAGGCTCTCAATGCTTCACCTGTCAGTGCCAATATCCTTCTCTGGGGCTTGGGTACATGTGTGTAAAGTGCCCAGGTCATGGGTTGTTGAACCACCTAACAATCACAACATAAAGTCTAGTGAAAGCAAACAATCATTAGGGACATGTTGACAGTGTTGGACTCGCCAACATTCAAGGTATCACCCCGGTATGAAGTCCCAACTAGACCTCACACTGTTTGGTGTGGGAGTCCCATCCGGTATGATGGCCTGGTTGCCATTATCTTAAAGATTTGCCTCAACTCTTACTTTTCAACACAGGACAGTGGTCTGCTTTGTCTTTCAAGAAGTGAGGTTCGCGTGCCTGGTGATTGTAAGTGTCACTTGTGTCAATGGTTCTTTCACCGTAGAGGGAGAGGGTGGGAGTGAGTCCCAAGTCGGTTGGGAGTAGTCCCAACTCTGCTAGGAACACACAACACAATAGGACATGCATAGCTTCCGACGGAACAATCCACACGGATGCGGTCATCACAACACACAAGGTAAGATAACACGTATAACACTCGGCGAATTAGTCTGTGCGAGTGCAACGGTTGTTACAGCAAGTTTTATGTGAAAGGTCTGTCTGATGTTCGGGAGAGTAGTCTACATGGGCGAGACAACGTTAACAGCATATACAACACATTTTCATTAACATATGTGTATTACAACAAGTGAATTAATTCAAGTGTTAAACACAGGTTGAAGCAACAAGCATTACAAGTGTTAAAGATTAGTCTTACAATAGATACAATACATGCGTGAAAACGTGTTGGCCTATTAGCAAGCTTCTGAATTAAGAAAAAGTTCCAAGACACATCGTTACACCATACATCACTAACCCCGCGTGCGGGGTGTTGGAGCCATTACTTACTCCTCAAAGAAAATATTACAGACTCTCAAGGCTATGCGGAAGGAGCTGAGGTGAAAAGTCCCTTGCATGTATAAATGAGGGGGTATTTATAGCCAAGGGTGAAACTGACCCTTGTGGTTGTTCGACTACCCTCATGACTGTTTGACTTCCATGACTTTTCGACTTTACATGACTCTTCGTACAACAAGTGGGTCTCTTGGACTTCCACGTTACATTACATTGATTGACAATATGGCCCACAGTGGAGAAGTGGATGACATGACTCACGACATGACCCAACATGACAGTGTTGGTACATTCGTGCTGCTGCTGGTGTGCATGTCGAGTTGCAGTGTTGTTGGGTGATGGATGTCCTCATGGTGTGTCACAGCTTCACCTCCGCATGGCAAATTGCGTGGAGTCTTCGATGGTCATTGGTTCGCTTGATGTTGCATTCACACATTGCTCCTTGCTTGTATGTTGGTAAGCTTGACAGGTTCGTCCGTACGCGAAAGGTGCATGTTCGTCCGTCCGTTTGTTCATGAACACATCTTGCATGTTTGCTTGTCCGTCCGTCCGCGAACACATCTTTGCATGATCATCCGTTCGTGAGCACAACTCTTTGCATGCATCATCTGTTCGCAAGCACAACTCTTTGCATGCATCGTTTGTTCATCCATTGGTAAACCTGTCCTTCTACATGTGCTCCCTTTGTTCATCCCATCCATCGTCGCGCCATGTTTTTTGTGTACTTGCGTCTGCAGTCACTCATGACGAGACGACATCAAATCCATAAACCTCCTAGTCTACCATGATGCATGATCATTTTAGATACAGGTGACCGGAGAGGTGACAAGGTTGCGAGGCGGGATAGAGGCTCCGAGCACTACTGATGGAAACTGCATTGGAGTCACTGAGTGATGAAGATGGGCAATCCAGATCGACAGTGACTGTCCGTGTGATTTGGTTCAACTGAAGGACAAAACTGTGCAGTTTTTGAGAGGAACAGTCTGGGCTGCGTAAAGGTTGGGCAGGGAAAATCTACGCAATTTCCAGAACGAGTGGGTAGCGGGAACTTGGCAACAAAAACTGCGCAATTCCTGAGGGGAATTGGTAGTCAGCTGCTAGGTCACTGGCAGCAAAAACTGCACAATTTCTAAGGGGAACTGGCAGTCAGCTGTCGGGAGCTTGGCAACAAAAACTACGCAATTCCTAGAGGGAACTGGCAATCAGCTAATTCCTGAGGGGAACTGGTAGTCAGCTGCTAGGTCATTGGCAGCAAAAACTGCACAATTTCTAAGGGGAACTGGCAGTCAGCTGCCGGGAGCTTGGCAACAAAAACTACGCAATTCCTAGAGGGAACTGGCAATCAGCTACTAGAGCTTAGTAGCAAAAACTGCGCAATTCTTGGAGGGAAGTGTCAGTCGGTTGCCAGGAGTTGCTGGCAGGAAAAACTGCGTTGATGCTGGGAGGTTGGTCTGCTAGTCACCCCTGTGCAGTTTCTGAGCTGAGCGGACTGTTGGGCAGCAGAGGACTTTCTCATGAAAACTGCGCAATTTTCTGGGTGAGCAGCCAGTCAACTGTTGGGAGGGATTGGTGGAAAAACTGCACAACTTTTTGAGGGAGACAGGAATGGGCACTGGATCTCTGTCCGGCCTGTCTGAGCAATTTTCTCAATCAGTGGAGTGTTGATTTGCGGTAGCATCGAATGTGCTAGAGAGGCTAAGGCACATGAGATCTCCAATACCCAGAAAGGGTTTGGGCAGATTCTAAACAATTTGGGAGATATTAAAATAATTAGTATTTTTAATGGAGTCCCTAAGTCTAAACATAGGGAAATTAAAATATTAATGTGAATTAATATAAAACTATGTTAGAATGGTCCAAAAGTCATGGATCAAGCCAGATCTAATCTTAGTCATTGATTAAGGACTTAATCTCGGTCGTTGGTTTGTCAGCGAGAAAAGTATAAGAGGAGGCTTGAGGGTCACTTGGAAAACACACCAGAGATCAAGATTTTGACTTTCTGGGGCTGGGTTTGCTGAGAAAGTTGAGAGAGTGATATGGAGTTGCAGCTGAGGGGCAGTGAATACAGAAGCAGAGAGGTAGAGATAGTGTCAGGAGGATCAGCATAGCAGCTGGGAAAGCTGACACAGAGGGCAGAAGCCAGAACTGTCGGGAACAGCCGGAACTGTCGGGAACTACCGGAACTGCCGGGAAAGCTGACGCAAAGGGTAGAAGCGGAACTGTCGAGAACAGCCGAAACTGCCGAGAACTGCAGGAATAGCCAGGAGCGCTGATGCAGAGGGCAAAAGCCGGAACTGCTGGGAACTGCTGAAACTGTCGGGAAATCTAAAACATAGGGCATAAGCTAGAACTGCCGGGAACTGTTGGAACTGCTGGGAACTGCCGGAACTACCAGGAAAGCTAATGCAGAGGGCAGAAGAGGATGACGCAGTCCCTAGAGGCTGAAGCTGGAGTTTTTCGTGGGGCAGATTGGAGTTGAGGAGTTGCCAAAGTGTTTATCCGGGGTTTCAGCCGGAGCATCTGTCTCCGAAGGAGAGGTACTACTGCCGAGATTTTTCTCTGTTGGGTGAGCTAGATTTGGCACCCAAATTTTATTCTAAAACTGCTTAATAAATCATAACCTCAGATAGTTGCACTGGTTTTCCCGCATTCAGTTTTTCCAGGGACATTAGTCCAAAAATAATGGTGTCATTTGTGTGCTTGTTTCTGTTTCCTTCAGTTGATGATATGTAATGTGTTGAGCATGTACTTGTGTTTATTTTCAGTATTTACATGGTAAATAACTTGTTAATTAATCAGAACAAGTAGGAAGGAATAAATTAGAAAGTACATGGAGAGTTTCTAACTGTTAGACTTAGAAACTTCAACATGGTATTAGAGCGCACTTGCAAATCGCAAGAGAACCGAGGACATCAACCGAGCAGAGCAGCAGCAGCAAAAAACAGTTGTCCCAAGTGACAGAAGTTGTTCCTAGCAGCAAAACATCAAGGCAGGGGTGACGCAGTGCCTGCATCATCAAGTTCGGGCCAAGAAGAGGTTGCGCAGAGACTGAGGGAGGCAAAGACAAGCTCACGTAGAGCCACACAGAGGCCAGAAGGGCTAACGCAGTTGGCTTAGGGAGCTAGTTTGTCAGTGTTGTGACTACGCAGAGCCTAGGAGCTCTCACCTTCAGGTTGTTGGGGTTTAGGAGGCTGTGTTAAGTTGCAGAGTGAAGTTGGTGGGGTATTGTTGTCAGAACAGTACCTAACAGGGCAAGGCCAAGGAGGGAGTTACTACCGAGGGTTTCTAGCCGAGAAATCCAGATCAATGATGCAGTTGCACAGACGATCAAAGTAGGGGGCATATCAACATCGGCAAAAGGATTTCCAGGAGGGAAATCAAGGCTCAGAGGGAGTCACATTGAGAACTTCTAGGAGGGAAGTAGAAGAGCAGCAGAATGGCACTACACAGAGTAAGAGACCAGGACAAACTGGACAGAGCCTCAAACTTCATAGTCTGGAAGGCCAGAATCTTATCCGTACTTGATAGAAATCGTGTCAATCACTTCGCCTTGAAGACAATAGGCGATCCCAGTTGACCTAGCTGACAATCATAGGTATGTGGAAGCAATGGCGAGGGCCAAGAGTATCATTCTCGACGGGGTCAAGGATCATATAGTACCACATATTGCCGAGAAGAATACGACACGAGAGATGTGAAAGGCCCTGACCAATCTGTATCGACATACTTCCGTGCAGAGGAAGATGCCCCTAGAAAATCAATTGTGGTCATACCAGATGCAGAAAGGAGAACAGATCGACACTTCATCAGTCGATTGAAGGAGATCCGAGATCAGTTGACTTCCATAGGGGCCACAACAAATCCAGAGTTGATGGTGAGAACAACCCTGAATGCAGTCTTAGAAGACTAGGAGGTGTTTGTCCAGAGCATACTGGGCAGGGCGACCCTTCTAGATTGGGAGGAAATGTGGGCGGCTCTTCGCCAAGAAGAGATCAGGAGGGTGACCAAGACGGGAAGCAATAGCAAGGGGATCAGAATCAAGAAGGAGGAGGAGGTGGATGCTTCCCTAGCATCAGAGGGTAAGCAAAAAAAGCAAAAGGAGAAGGACCTCTCCAAGGTCAAATGCTTCCACTATGGGGAGCTGGGTCATTATGCAACCTAGTGTCCGAGGAAGAAGAGCAAGGGAGAGGCTTCCGAGACCAAGGCAACACCAGCAAGGGCAAAGAAGGAAGTGGAGACAAACGATGACTGTGCCATGAGTGCACACACACCACTTGAGCGAAAGTGGGGAGACATCGAGCTGTAGTCAAGAGGACTACAAAGGATGAGGGGCAGGATCCTCGAGGTACCCAACCTCTTGGATTATACTTGGCTACGGGAGCCCTGAAGAGTAGCAGGACTAGCAGATGTGGATACAGACGGATGAGGATGGAGCGGCAAAGAGAGCTACAAGGCAGGATTCCCAGGACAGCGCGAGGCTAGCAGGCTGCAACAGTGCGAGAGGCACAGGAATGTTGCACCAGTGCAGGATGGCACAAAGATGTGTGCAACGGTGATAGATGCAGGGAGTTGTTGCAGCAACGTAGAGGTCAGAGAGGGAGCACTTATCAGCGACAAAGGGAGCTTCAACATCAAGAGTGTTTCTAGTCTGATAGAAATGTTAGAGTTGGGAGATCATTTACTTACTTCTCATTAGCTGAGTTGCAGTGCAGCAGTTAGCAATGGCGGTACTCTGGGCAGCACGATGCAACATGATGAGAGGGGATGCAGTGCAGATGCAGCAGTGGCAGTGGCAAGGCCATGGGCAGCAGCATAGATGCAGAGGGAGCTATCATATAGACGCAGCAGTGGCAGTGGCAAAGCCATGGGTGGCAGTACGAGATGCAACAGTACAGATGATGGGCAACAGGCCTAGCATCAGGGACCGATCCCGGATGATCAGAGTAATACTCAGTAAGGAGTATTGCTAGAGCACAGTCCTCACTAAGAGGGAGTGTTGATTTGGGGTAGCATCGGATGTGCTCTAGCCACGAAATTTAGTGGAGAGGCTAAGGCACATGAGATCTTCAATACCGAGAAAGGGTTTGGGCAGATTCTAAACAGTTTGGGAGATATTAAAATAATTAATATTTTTAATGGAGTCCCTAAGTCTAAACTTAGGGAAATTAAAATATTAATGTGAATTAATATAAAACTGTGTTAGAATGGTCCAAATGTCATGGATCAAGCCAGATCTAGTCTTAGTCGTTGATTAGGGACTTAATCTCGGTCGTTGATTTGTCAACTAGAAAAGTATAAGAGGAGGCTTGAGGGTCACTTGGAGAACACACCAAGAGATCAAGATTTCGACTTTCTAGGGTTGGGTTTGCTGAGAAAGTTGAGAGAATGATCTGGAGTTGCAGCTGAGGGGCAGTGAATATAGAAGCAGAGAGGCAAAGATAGTGTCGGGAGGATTAGCGTAGCAGTGGGGAAAGTTGACACAAAGGGCAGAAGCCGGAACTGTCGGGAACAACCGACACTGTCGGGAACTGCCGGAACAACTGGGAACGCTGACACAAAGGGCAAAAGCCGAAACTGCCAAAACAGTCGGGAAAGCTGACGCAGAGGGCAGAAGCCAAAAATGTTGAGAACTGTTGAAACTGCCAGGAGAGCTGACACAGAGGGCAATAGTCGAAACTTTCGAGAACAACCGGAACTGTTGGGAACTGCCAGAATTGCCAGGAAAGCTGACGTAGAGGGCAGAAGTCAAAACTGCGGGAACTGCCGGGAAAGCTGACGCAGAGGACAAAAGAGGCTGACGCAGTCCCTAGAGGCTAAAGTTGGGGTTTTTCGTGGGGCAAATTGGAATTGAGGAGTTGCCGAAGTGTTTATCCGAGTTTTCGACCGGAGCATCTGTCTCCGAAGGAGAGGTACTACTGCCAAGATTTTTCTCTGTTGGGTGAGCCAGATTTGGCACCCAGATTTATTATGAAACTGCTTAATAAATCAAACCTTCAGATAGCTGCATCGGTTTTCTTGCATTGGGTTTTTCCGGGGACATTAGTCCAAAAATAACGGTGTCATTTGTATGCTTGTTTCTGTTTTCTTCAGTTGATGATTTGTAATGTGTTGAGCATGTACTTGTGTTTATTTTCAGTATTTACATGGTAAATAAGTTGTTAATTAATCAGAACAAGTTGGAAGGAATAAATCAGAAAGTACATGGAGAGTTCTAACTGTTAGACATAGAAACTTCAACACGGAGCAAGCAAGGTCTACAGCCTCTGTGCAATTTTTGAGGGGAGTCAGTCTCGGGGTGGCTGTCGGGTCAAACTCTATGGTTGACCAGCATGAAGGTTGATTGATTTACTTGCGGACAGTGCAGCTTGAAATGGCTTGCTTGGTGCTTCTGCACTGTTTTGGGTGACAGTCGATCGAGTCAATGGCGGGGTAATGGTCTTGCTGTCAAAGGGGAATCCGGTCGTCAGAACTTCAACAAAGTGACTAAGTGTGTGAATGAGAGAAAGATGCATACATGATCTTGCAAACACACACTCACATGACTTGACGACAAGATGACTCAAACCATCCAGACACACATGCTCAACATGATTGACCGACGGTAAGCGACAGGCACAACACTTGTGATTGATCATTGGTCGACTGTGATGACGCTTGTGCGACAGTGAATGTGACTCCATATGTGAGTGCGACAGATGTTTTCATAGCGAACACAACAAGTACACGCGAAGCGAAGACTTTGAGTATAACCAGAACATGGTCGTAAGCATGACTTTGACATCAACATGCAAAAAACTTGGGCAAAATGATCAAGGAAGGTGGGTGTGAAGACTCACACGAACTCATGTAGTGAACCCGAGTGTATGCAGTCATCAAGTGAAACTCTCAAAGGAGGCTCTAAAATTGGGCGTAGGCCAAAATTTTGGAGGGTGGTTGTAGCCGCTACAACAGGACAATAATTGAACTAAGCTTGAATGTAAAGGGGTATTCAATACTTCAAATAAGGTTTCCCTTCCAAGTTCGAGGCCTTGAAATTGCAATGGTGTTTCTTCCCTACATAGGAGTGCCTAAAGAACCCTATTAGGTGTTTTCAACCCCCAAGGAGAAGTAATATTTCCTCAACCAACCCTTCAATTGATAGGTGTTAGTAAATAATAATGATTGTATGGAGGGGAAAAGACTTATGGCTGCTAAAATTGGCAACTAGGGCCAAATTCCACCTTAGGACAACTCATATGATGGAGGTGATTATTGCATTGGATTCCTCTTTTCGAGAGGTCCAATTTTGATATAAAGATCATCTCATTCTGACAAGCAGAAGTGGAATTTTGAATTTATTTTCTCTCATGCACAAATTGCCAAGGTCAATCTCAGTCAAATGTTCGCTCAAGAGGTCAACGAATTGTATAAATAGGAGTGACCTCTCTCCTCATTTGGACATCACTCATCACATCATTTCATCTCTCTCTCTTCTCTTGATTAGTTCGTACAACTTGGGCAGCCTCTCTCTCTTTTTCGCACGTGTGGCAGGAGGCCGAAAATTTCAGGGTTATGCAGGCCGAATTTCAGATAAACAAACCAGCATTGACTAGGGCTCATTTGACCTTCTTTGAATTCGGTTTTCAGGACAGAATTTTGATTTTCCTAGGCTGAGTTGCTGAGCACAGAAATCGAGATGTTTTGGGTAGTTTGACCAGTGTAGACTTTTGCATTGACTTCAGATTTAACTGCAGAAAATTACAACAATGTTTCTCTCTCCTTTGACTAGGTTTGACTAAACTGTTTTGCGCTGACTTTGACTCTCCTTGAAGGCCAAGTTGGACTGTTGTTGACCGAGCTGCTTGGAGGATGTTTTGGTGCTGATTTGACCAACATCGACTTTCTGGTGAGGGTTGCAGGTGAATGTTGCTGATTGTTGATTTTCACAGGGTTGTTTAGTCTATGTATTGGGCAAGTGAATTTGATCTATGTACTCTCTCTCTCTGTTGAATTATTGAATAATAAGAAGAAGATTTGATCAAAGGGTTTTCCCCACATTGGGGGTTTTCCCTGGCATCTGCAAAATCTTGTGTCCTCTTGTCTTGGCTTGTCTTCTACAGATGGTCTTTATGTTCTATCTACATTTACTGGCAATGTGATTAATTTAATGTAATTACTACTGGATATAATTGGAAATTGTGGCTGCGAAAGGAACATTGAATAGAACATACCATTGTTATCTAAAATTAACATGGGATCAAAGTGAGGAAAAGAATTCACTAAGGGAAGTTGTTGGACAAAAACTTGGAACTAGTCCCAATGACAAATACATATTACTTCAAATTCGAGGACAATCAGGACAAATTCGACTATCATGCATGAAAGATGTCTCTACATTTGCCTTTGGAAGAACATGATGCCATGGACTATGTCAAAGGAAGAGTTGTGGAGCCTCCTTCAAATGCATCTACTGCTACACAAACAAAGTACAAGAAAGGTGAGGTTGAAGCTAAGAAAATTATTGTTGATTCTATTCACAAGCCTTTGGTTGCCTATATTTCTGATTTGGAAACATCTCAAGAGATGCATGACAAGTTGGTTGGGATGTTCAAAGTAAATAATGCAAATCAAGTTCTCTTTCTCAAGAACAAGTCGAAAGACATCAAGATGGATAGAATCTGATTTGGAAACATCTCAGGAGATGCATGACAAGTTGGTTGGGATGTTCAAAGTAAATAATGCAAATCAAGTTCTCTTTCTCGAGAACAAGTCGAAAGACATCAAGATGGATAGAGGAGAATCCATTCAATCCCACCTCATGAGGATCACTGAAATCAAGAATGATCTCCTATGTATTGGAGGAATCATTGGTGACAAGGAGCTCACTCTTATTGCACTTGGAGGCCTTACAAGAGAATGGGATGATTTTAACACTACCATCCTCAACAATGACAGGATTCTGGGATTTGATGAATTATTGGCTAGATGCACTCAAGAAGAAATAAGATTGATAGAAAGAGACAAGCTCTCAAATGGAAACAATCCTATCACCTTCTATGCTCATACTAAGAGGAAGAACAATGCTAGTCCAAGAAGACAAGGTCAAGTGTTCAAGTCAGGATTCAAAGAAGGAAGAAAAGGAAGATGCTTCAATTGCAACAGATTTGGCCACTTCGCTAGAGAGTGTCCTCACAAGAAGGATACTCCAAGAGATGATGACAACAATAACACCAACTTCAAAGGCAATGGCAATCGAAGGAACAAGAAGTTCAAAAACAACGGAAAGTGCAATGCTCCCGCTACTTGAAATGGAAATGGTCGTCCTCCCAAGAAGTCGAGAAACTCCAGGTATGAAGAAGTTAATGTTGTAAAGCAAAAAGAATTTTATCTTATTTATGAACTCACTACCGCCTCCCCTCCAGATACATTGGATCATTGGTTGATTGATAGTGGTGCCTCAAGGCACTTCACTAGGTACAAGAGGCTCTCTCAAACTTGATTGAAAAGAAGATAAATATGGAGATTATACTTGGGGATAATGCCACTTATCCTGTGAAAGGAATTGGGACTATTACTCTTCACTTAAATCAAGGTCAAACCCTTCATTTTCAAGAAGTGTTGTATGTACCTGATCTGAAAAACAACCTCGTCTCTATTTCTGTGATGGAAGATAAAGGTTTCAAGGTGACATTCATTGATGGGAAGGTTCATGTTTGGCAAAGGAACCCGAGAGATGCATTCACTCTTAGATTCAGGGTTGAAGGTCTTTATCAGGTTGAAGGAAGTCCATTGAGAGCAATTACTTGTGAAACTTCTCTTCAATCCAGATTATGGCACCGAAGATTTTCTCGCCTTCACTACAAGGCCTTACCTAATGTAAGGAAGATGGTCATAGGTATGCCCGAATTCAACTTAGATGATGAAGGTGTGTCAAGGTTGTGCAACTGGAAAACATACAAGGGGACCATACCCCTCAAGTCAAAGTCAAACTACTAATATTCTTCAATTGGTCCATTTTTATATATCAGGTATGTTGTTCGTGACATCTTTGGTTGGATATTTGTACTATGCGATTTTTGTGGATAACTTCTCTTGCAAAACATGGATCTATTTCTTCAAGAAGAAGGACGAAGTGTTCAAATGGTTCTGCTCTTTCAAAGCCTTGGTCGAGAATCAAACAGGGAAAAAGATTAAAATATTGAGGACTAATAATAGGATCGAATATGAATAAAATGAATTCATTGACTATTGTAGAGAAGCTGGGATTAAGAGGGAGACCACTACTACATATACTCTTGAGAAAAATGGAGTTTTTGAAAGGAAGAATCGAAATATCATAGAAGCCACCCGTGCTATGCTTCATGACCAAGGACTACCAAAGTTCTTATGGGGAGAAGTTGCCAACATTGTTGTGTATGTTCAAAACAGATGCCCACATCAAGCATTGGACTTCAAGACACCCGAAGAAGTATTCATCGGTAAGAAACTTGATGTTTCTCATTTTAGAATTTTTGGTTGTCCCGTATATTTTCATGTGCCGAAAGAGAAAAGAAACAAGCTAGATACATCTAGGAAGAAAGGAACGTTTGTGGGCTACAATGAAACTTCAAAGGCATATAGAATCTATGTGCCTAGTCAAGGGGAAGTGGAAATAAGTCATGATGTCATTTTCGATGAAAAATCTACCCTTAGGAAAGTTCGAGATCTTCCTATACTTAGGAAGGACAATGATGATGATGCAGGAAAGCAAGATGAACCTCCGACTGATGACCCGATGCCCGATGTTGAAGGTCTGATGGATCACACTGATCCACCTCCTAATGAGCCTTCTACTTCAAGAAAAAGACCTTTGTGGCTCAAAGACACTCTTGGAGATCTGAGAAACATATTGCACCGAGGGGGGCATTTCGTGAAAGCAAGAAGTCGAATGGGTACCAATGGTACTTAGCTGCCATGAGTACCATTGTACAATCTGAGCCTTGTATATTCGAAGAAGTTGTGAAACACCAAGTTTGGAAGAATGTGATGAGCGAAGAGTATGAGTCGATCATGAAGAATGATGTTTTGGATGTGGCTCCTAGACCCAAGGACAAGTCAGTGGTCACTTCAAAATGGCTTTACAAAATCAAACATGGAGTTGATGGGAGTGTTGAAAATCTCAAGGCCAAATTCATTGCTCGAGCCTTCTCTCAAAAGGAAGGAGTAGACGACAATGAGATATTTGCTCTGGTTGCCCGATATACCACCATCTATTCAATCATAGCCCTTGCTGCCTCACAAGGACGGAGCCTACACCAAATGGATGTCAAAACTGCCTTCTTGCATGGCTCGCTTAAGGACAAAACCTATGTAGAACAACCCGAGGGGTTCGAAGTTCAAAATCCAAGACACATGTATGCAGGTTGAAGAAAGCCCTCTACGGGTTGAAACAAGCTCCAAGGGCTTGATATAAGAGGATTGATAGCTATCTTATGAAGTTGGGATTTACAAGAAGTGATGTTGACCCGAACCTATACTTCAAAGTTGAAAAGGACAAGCCTCTCATTTTGGTCCTTTATGTGGATGATTTTTTTCTGACAGGTGATGACCCTCTCATTCATCAATGCAAGAGGGAGTTGTTGGGAATCACCATTATTGTTAGACCAAAACCCACAGGTGTTAGTCAACGATCGCATCACCAGAGATAAGGATCCACAAGAGGCAGTTAATCCATGTCATGAAACACACGAGGAGCATTGTTTTATCCAATGTCCAACAATCTCCCCCCCAACACGAGCCGGGTGTGTATCGAACTCATGACCTTCACTCTGATACCACTTGTTGGGAATCACAATTGTCATTACACCAAAACCCGCAAGTGTTAGTCAACGATCGCATTGCCAGAGATAAGGATCGACAAGAGGTGGTTAGTCAATGTCGCGAAACACATGGGGACCGTTGGTTTATCCAATGTCCAATAGGAGTTGGCTTCTGAGTTTGAGATGAAGGACCTAGGACTAATGCACTACTTCCTAGGACTAGAGGTCTGGCGAAAGCCAGGTGAGATTTTTCTTTCTCAAGGAAAATACATTGTGAAGCTACTTGAGAGATATGGGATGGTGGATCGCAAGTCCGTATCTACTCCGATGGAACTCAACTTCAAGAAGCTATGGGGAAGTGTTGCTAGGCCTGAATTAGCGAATCCTTCTGAGTATTGTCAATTTGTGGGGGCCCTGATGTTCTTGGTGAATTCCTGTCCTGACATATGCTTTGTTGTGAACACGTTGAGTCAATTTATGGTCGAGCCTCATCACATTCATTGGATTGTTGCTAAGGATCTCTTGAGATATCTCTGGGGCACAATCCACTATGGACTGAGATATACTATCGAGAACTTGAGGCTTCATGGATATTCAGATGCTGACTGGGCTGGCAGTGTGGTGGATCATAAGAGCACGTCTGGGTGTTGCTTCTCTTTGGGGTCTGCATCAATATCTTGGATGAGCAAGAAGCAAAAACCAGTTGCTTTAAGCACCGCCGAGGCCGAATACATTGTTGCGAGTATGGACTCTTGTGAAGTTGTTTGGTTGAGGAAGCTCTTCAGTGAACTATTTGAGCACGTGCCAGATACCACAGTGATATTTTGCAACAACTAGAGTGGGATTCGCTTATCAGAGAATCTCGTGTTCCACGACCACTCCAAGCACATTGATATCATGTACCACTTTATCCGGGATATGGTACACAATGGGGAGCAATAAGGCTCCAACACATCAGGATGGATGAGCAAGTCGTAGACATTCTCACGTAGCCTTTGGGGAAGGTCAAATTCTTAACCTTCAGAGAGAGACTTGGAGTCGTGGAACAACCCCCTATGAGGGTCCCGTATGAGTTGGACACTAAGCTCTGGGAGCTCCTAGGGACTTGGGTTACTTCTTGGAGCTATGAGCGACCATAGGGTGAGTGGTTCACCTTCCCCTACGATTGCGGACACATGTATGTAGGGTGAGTTGTTCACCTTCCCCTACGATTGCAGACATATGTATGTAGGGTGAGTGGTTAACCTTCCCTTATGATTGACATATGCATAAGATGAGTGGTTCACCTTATCCTATGGCATATGAACAGGATGAGTGGTTCACCTTCTCTTGCCGATGCCCCAACACACATCCTACCCATGGAGTCCGGGACTCATGGGAAGTACCTCTCATCTAGCCAATGAGTTGGGAAAAGATGGTTAGGGACCATCGCACTACCGATGGACGCATCATGTACTGTTGTACTCCCTATGACTAGGATGCAGGGTGTTCAAAACTTGATCTGGGATCAAGGATTGACTTTTGTCAGTGGAGAGTGGTAAGGTCTTATGACTCACTCTCGATCACTTCTTCTTCATTATTACTTCATGGTTTAGCAGTGCAAAGCATAGCGGTGATGACAGAGATAGTACATGATGACCGGATGGCATGATGATGACAAATGGATTGGTAGGTGGAATTCTCCCTAGTTGAGAGGGAGTGTTAAAATTGGCAATTAGGGCCAAATTCCACCTTAGGACAGCTCATATGATGGAGATGATCATTGCATTGGATTCCTCTTTTAGAGAGATACAATTTTGATATAAAGATCATCTCATTCTGATAAGCAGAAGTGGAATTTTAATTTATTCTCTCTCATGCACAAATTGTCAAGGTCAACCTCAGTCAAATTTAGGCTCAAGAAGCCCAATGGATGTCTCCTCACCCTCAATGAATTGCATAAATAGGAGAGACCTCTCTCCTCATCTGGACATCACTCATCACATCATTTCATCTCTCTCTCTTCTCTTGATTGGTTCGTACAATTTGGGAAACCTCTCTCTCTTCTTTGCACTTGTGGCAAGAGGCCGAAAATTTCAAGGTTAAGTGCAGGCCAAATTTCAGAGAAACAGACCAGCGTTGACCAAGGCTCATTTGACCTTCTTTGAATTTGGTTTTCAGGGCAGAATTTTGATTTTCCTAGGCCGAGTTTTTGGGCACAAAAATCGAGATGTTTTGGGCAGTTTGACCAGCGTTGACTTTTGCATTGACTTCAGATTTGACCGCAGAAAATTACAACAGTGTTTCTCTCTCGTTTGACTGGGTTTGACCAAACTATTTTGAGCTGACTTTGACTCTCCTTGAAGGCCGAATTAGACTACTATCGACCAAGGTGCTTGGAGGATGTTTTGGTGTTGATTTGACCAGCATTGACTTTCTGGTTAGGGTTGTAGTTGACTGTTGTTGACTGTTGATTTTGACATGGTTGTTTTGTCTATGTATTGGGCAAGTGAATTTGATCTATGTACTCTCTCTCTGCTGAACTATTGAATAATAATAAGAAGATTTGATCAAAAGGTTTTCTCCACATTAGGGTTTTTCCTTGGCATCCGCCAAATCTTGTGTCCTCTTGTCTTGGCTTGTCTTTTGCACATGTTTTTTATGTTTTATCTGCATTTACTGTCAATGTGATTAAGTTAATGTGATTACTACTGGATATAATTGGAAATTGTCATTGGGTTAAAGGAACATTGAAGTAAATTGTGTTAAAGCATAGACATACCATTGTTATATAAAATTAACAATGGCCAGGTGCCATGGTTAAAGGGACCAACATGATGGGTATCCACATCACGAGGGTATAGATGTGAGGCAGGAGCAATTGTGGATGCATGAGTTACCAACTCGGCCTTTGTTTTTCCACCCCTCTTGTGTGCCATTTACTTTTGCTTGATTTTTCTTTGTATTACTACTCATAACTCAAAGGGTTAGAGATTGCTTTAAATGATGTATAGCAGTTGTATTACCCATTTAGGATGAGTCATTTCATTGTTCATCTGGCTTGGGACATGCAATGGTTCCTTTTATGATGTAATGGAGCAACATGTGCTCAAGAACCAGGTGATGATTATAATGAGTGACGTAGAGCTCATGCTAGGCTTCCGTCCACGTGCTAATGTGTATGTCCTGGCCATCTCTTGCATTTTGATACTCTTTTATTTTATTTTGTGGCCATGATATGCTCTTTTCTTTTCTTTTAGCTACATCAACTTCCTAGAACAAAGTTTCAAGCCTAACCTAGCTATGAGGATGGATGGGTGCCAAATCCTAAAGAACCAATGGTCAGTTGAACCCGAAGGGTGGAGGTGGAATATGGGCTTATAATGTAAGATGGAACGTGGTAAGTATGGAATAGGGATAGAAGAAACTACATTATCTCAATCAGAGCTTCCTGAGTAGTGCCCCTCCTATACCGATTAGGCCATTAGGGGAGATCCAACTGGACTAGGATCGAATATTAGAACAAGATCATGGTCAAAAGCCCTCTTTCTTCCAGGTCACCCCATAATCCACATCAAATGCCCAAATACAAACAAGCATAAGCACCCAATTGCAAAATGAATAAAGTACCTTTTGATCGGAAGCCCACCTTCATCAATGTGCTCTTTCCAGATGGGTGAGAAGCATATGACTGATGTGGGTGGCGGAGATATAATGGCACGTCATCAGCGAGTGGTGGTTGTCAGGCGCTGCATGGTTGGTCAGTTGGATATGAAGTATGGGAGAAAATTTCTCCTATGGGGTTACCCATTTTGGTGAGTAACAGTATCCATAACTTCATTGATAAAAGATATGCAGAGCACCTCAATTGTTTGTATATCCAGTGACAAATTTTCAAGTTTTAGCTTCCAACGGAGGGAATATTGATTTTGTGGGAAAACGCCACAACAATAAAATGAGTATGGGTGAAAATAAATTGGAAAGCTCAATGTATGCCATTCCAATTGGAGGTGTAGATGATGTTCTAGGAATTCAATGGTTGAGAACATTGGGTATAATTTGTACAAACTATAATGAATTGTTCATGAGATTTGAACTGGAAGGAGTTCAATATGAACTCAAAGAGTTAAAATCTAGACCTTGCCAAGCCATTAGCTCTCATAGAATAAAAAAGCTCCTAAAAAAGGGTAGCAATGTAATTATGGTTTAACTATATTCTATGGAAGTTAAGCAGGAAGATGAAAATATTACCGAGGAACTAAAAAGGCAGTTTGAAAAAGCACTATAGGATCTTCCAAGAAATTCCCAAAAGTCTACCTCCATCTAAAGATCATGAACATCAAATTGAATTAATAAAAGCAAGCACTCCTCCTAATAAAATACCTTATAGATATCTTCATCAAAAAAGGGTGAGATTGAGAAAATGGTAAAAGACAGGCTAGATTCAAGTATTACTCAACATAGTAGGAGTTCATTTTCAGCTCCAATTACCCGGATTGGTTCCTAAAACGCAGACAAAATTGCAAATTGAACTCAAACCAGGAATAGAACCTATTCTCGGGAAACCTTATTGTATGTCAACTCTTGAATTAAAAGAATTGCATATGCAATAAAAGAAATTGTTAGATTTGGGGTTTATAGACCGAGCATGTTATGACCCTTCGGCCTTATATTAAGGCCCTAATAAGCATTCATTATTAGTTTAATTCTTATATTAGGAGGTCGTCTAGAACCTTTTATGGTACCATTTTATTATAATTTCACCTGTCTTCTATAGATATATATATATGAAGGAGACCTAGTCTTAGGATCATGAAATATTATCTTGTACATTGTATTCATTGTAAAAGGAGGTTTCCCCACGAAGAGGACTATAATTATTGGTTTCTTATCAATTTTAAGGCACAAGGTTCATAACATACATATTGCATTTGGGGGGTCACATTTCCAAGTGTTCCTATTTCATAAGTTTCTAGACGTTTCCACATTTCATGCAACTTAGCCTTGGAGTGTTCCACATGAAGGACATTCCTCTTCTAGTTGTCCTATAATATATTTCCATGACCTAAGGTTTGAAAGGTCCACCCAGCTACATGTCATATTTATATGCCGCAAATTCTCTCAATATATGACATTGATGTGGAACAATCCTCTATATGAGTGCAATATTGCTTGTAAAGTATGCCAAAGGGTCCATATTAACCATCCTAGTGGTGAAATATGCCTTTGAATATGTGAAACATGCCTTAAACCATGTATCCCTACCCCCAAAGACCTCAAAGGTGAAATATGCCTCCAATTATGTGAAACATTTTCAAACAATGTGTTCCTACCCCAAAGTCCTCCTCAAAGGTGAACATGCCTTTAAATATGTAGAAATGCATTAAATAACATATCGTCAATCCAAAAGGGGTCATCGAAAGTAAAATACACATCAAAACATGTAGAAGCTCATCCGACTATGTAGAAATACAATATTTTGTCATGTGAATGGTATATTGGATGATTTCTCACTCTCATCCATGCTAGTGTCCTCATCTAGGTGTACTTAGATTTTACCTTGGGGTTCATGCATCCCACAAGACCTTTCTTGACTTGATCTAACCCTAAAAGATGTAGCAAGTTTATCCAGACCATAATTGCACTTGAAGTGTCCTCCTAGTCACTTCTCATCATCTGCAACTATGCTTGATCTTCAACTTCGTACAGGGGTTCACTTGTTCATGCACTTCCTATTGACTTTAGGAGTCCTCCTAAGATAACAAAAAAAGGACTAATGACTTCTTTGAAGCATGAAAAATGAACTGTGTATTTTCATGTGGTAGCGTACCCATCAACATCAGCTAGATTGATTCAATTGGCATCATGCCCTGATCATTTGAAGACCATCAATGGTAATGCAACGACCATCATCATTGATGTAGCATATATGACTTAGATGGTTCCGACAATCACTGTTAGATGCCTTTGGAAACAACAGTTATTGTAATCATCTTTATAACTATACATGATGGTTATAAAGTTATAAAAAGCTCTGAAAAGATATTGAATGAGAAGAGAGTTAGTGGATATTGTACATATTATTGTGGTAATACAACATTGTTCTATTTTGCTGCCATATATCTCTTTCTCTTTCCATTCCATTTGCCTGAATGTATATGTGCATGATATTATACTGTACATCATTTTGTGTATGTCCTTGATCCTTTCTCTGTTGATTGGCATGAGAATGCCATTTGTGGCTTTAGAAAATGTTATATTTTTCCCCAGAATTCATTTAGTACTAGGTAGTTGGCCTTCATAACAACATAGTGGTATAAGGATCGGTTACACTGCATTGGATTTATAGATGGATGTTTCGTGGTTTGTCACGAAACATGTAATGTGGAATTGTAAAGTTGCCAGATCACTTTGGGCTTGGATTGCTGCTGAATATAGTGTTCGTTTTGCTTCTCACATTCACTCAGTATGTTTTGTGTTTGGGGGCAAATCAAAGATCCAAGATCCAATAGGCAGGCTGGAGTATGTGGGATGTGATAAAATTGAAAGTCATCTTTTCCATATGGAAAGACAACATTGTCTAGCAATTTTTCATGATATGAATTCTAAGTTCAACCTAGGAGAAATTTCTGCATTTTGATAAGAACCAGCAATCCAGATTTCAGCTAGGAAAGTTGTCTTGAGAGAATGTACAGGTTAGACTCTTCAAGTTGAAGCCAAAGAAGACAAGCTATCTCTCCTTTTTAAAGCAGGTAGGTGAACCTTGTGCAAAGGCTCTTTGGCTGCTGGATGTGAAAATATTGATGTATATGTACATTGATTTTTAGTGAAACATATGATGCATTTTCAAAAAATACCATTAATTAATAGAATTACATGGGCATCAAACAATACAAACTAATTAGGAAAACCGTAAAACAGCATGCACTAGCAAAATATGGCATTCATTTATTCAAATCTAAAATTTTATTACTCTCATGAATCCAGTAATAAAACAATTGCTCAAAAATTGACAGTTAGCTTTGTTTTGAAATGCATAGAAGACTGAAGCAAATGCATCCATCCTTCCATCTTATAACATTCAACCTGTCCTAGCAGAAGATGACAGATGTGCATAAAGCAAAATTCCTCCCATAGAATGACCAATGGCAAATAATTTTCCATCCTTTGGCTTGCTCTGATTCCGAACGTATTCCATCTGCACAATCCATTATAATTTCAGGTATTAAAAATATTTATTGTCAATCAATTTAGAGTTCATGTCAATGCTGGGAAATGATTTATACACTTGACAGAGAGAAATTCCATGTAACAATCAATGAAAGAAGCATCACAAGAATCAGAAAGATACCTTGGAACTATATTTCAATACCTATAGCAAGAAACTGAATAGGTGCAGGGATAAAACTTAAAAGGAGGATGACAATAAAGTAAGTCATACAGAAAGGACCACTGCAATTAAGATCTGAGCAAGTTGAAAGAAAAGTCACCTCACCACTGCAGGAATGTCCTCTTCTAAGTAGTTATCAAAGTCCCAGTCATATTTTACAATCAGATCCACCTGCTTCTGAAAATCATCTATTGTTGAGATGAGGCGCTCACGCAGATCAACGATCTGTGATGGAACAGAACGCTGACCTTCCTCAAGCATCTTAACTAGCCTCTCACTCATTTCTACAAATTGTGCAGTAATAGCAGAGTTTTGCCTCTCCAACAAGAGATTGAAAAGTCTTCCTTTGATCTCATTGAAGCGTTCCGACAGTTGAGCATCTTCCAGAAGTTTTGATATCTGATCAACTAATCTAGCAGACATAACCTTATATTGACTTTCATTCAGAATAAATGTCAGTTTTTCTGACAATCTTAAAAAAGTTTCCAACAATCTGGCTGCCCATTCTGATTTTTCCCAGGTTGTTTCAATTTTCTCCTCTTTAGCCCTGATGTTTTCAGATTCTACTTGAAAGTCAATTTTCGTGAGATTCTGATCTGATCTGGCTAAGAAATCATTTGAGTTATCGCCAATCATAGTTTCCATCAACTTGACTGAAGCATCATCTTTAATGTAAGTTTCATTTACTGTAGCCTCCCCTTCTCTTTTGCTCAATCCAGCACCTCTGACTTCCAGAATCCATGTGTCAAATCCTTCTTTTGACATATGGCGAGCCAATGAAGCCTAAGAACAAGTACAAGGACAAGCCAAAAAAACAAGAGACAGATATGCATATCATACTTTACTGTAGCTGAAATTGAAAACAAGATCTCAATGAAAAATATTTGAGAACTCTTAGAAATGGAAACAAGAAGTTACACGCTGACATCAATAGTCTTCAACTGTATCCATAGATATTAGTAAAGAACCACTAGAATGACACACAAATGCATTTGAAGTGTCCAAACCAGTAGTCTTAGAAATGGAAACAAGAATTTACTCCCTGACATCAAAAGTCTTAAAATGTACCCATAGATATTAATAAAGAACCAATAGAATGACACACAAAAGCACTTGAAGTTTCCAAACCAGTACTCTTTGAAAAGGAAACAAGAAGTTACTTGCTGACATCAAAAGTCTTAAACTGTATCCGTAGATATTAGTAAAGAACCAATAGAATAAGGCACAAGAGCACTTGAAGTTTCCATACAGGTATTCTTGCCTTTGACTATAGCATACAATTCCTCGTGAACTTATATATTGATAGATCAAGCACACCAACTTTTGAGATGCAAAATTGAACAGATGATTCCACTGTTTATCATAGAAACATATGCCATTGCAATGGACTCTGTGTAATGACCTATTTATAGAAATAATATCAAATAAATTTTAATAAGTTAATTATGTTAATCAAATTAATAAAATAATAAAAATAAACTAATAATAAAGTAATTTAATATAAGTCTAATCTTTATATTAAAATAAAATCAGAAAAAGGAAAGTTAATTAAAATCAATATATTTTGACACGACATGGGAAGGGTGTCATGAGGAAAGGAAGCAGTGGGTGCTAGAGGAAGGATGGCCACCACTAAGAATTAGTTTATAAACCAAGAATGGAAGAACAAAAAAAAAAGGAGGAGAGGAAGAGGAGAACAGGAGAACTGAAGGAGGAAGAGGAGCAGAATCTAAAATTTTCCACAGGAAGGAAGAGCGCGGATTGATCTGAGGTTCTAGGCACAGGGAATAGTCTGCTTCGACTCAAAAGCTTACTGCACTGAGCAGCGAGGTTCTGCTTAGTTTGGCCGAGTGGTTTCGGTCTTTTGGTAACCGTAACAGAGCTGCAGAAGACATCAGCGACTGCAAGTGCACAGGTAAGTACCTTCATTAATTCTGCTAGTTAATTCTGCAAATAAAAAGAAATTAGTCACAGGTTCATGAATCTGCTTTAATGGCCCTTACACTCTGCAGCTTGAAATTTCCTTGTTTTAAAATGCACACAACCTTTAGTAGTTAGTTGCAATATGTTACAGACCTGTGTAATAAAATGCACTTGCACAAGATACGAAGATATATTTTAATAAATGTAGGTAATTGATAGGTGATGATACAGTTGGATGATGTGATATCCTCACATGGTGTTGAAGAGATGGGTCACGATGAATCAATGTTGCCAAAATCGGCAAGGGTTGGAAAATGAAAAAATCATAAAAATTGGGAAAATATCAGTAAAAATCGGCAAACACAAACACACAACAACAACAAAAACAAAATTACAGGGATATTCACTTTTTTCCAATTTTTTATTATCTAACGCATCCACAACATCAAATAAATGCAGTGTCACATAAATATGAAAAAGAAACTTATATATAAGATTCATAAGAAAACATGTCTCAAATCCTGAGTCCTAACTCAGCCTCAAAATATCAAAGAAAAATATAATAAACGCACCTCATCATCATGAGTCATCTACAATGGAAATAGATACATAAACTAGTGATTTCCTCTACCCAGTGATGCAAGAACCGTGCTCCCCCCCCCCACACACCAAACTTGTTGAGAAATCTAGGGCATTAGGTGAGTTAAATTCTTCCAGTTGATTTCTCTTAACTTCGACATTCTCTTGTGATAGTTCTTCACTTTTATTAGTTTTTCTTCTCGATTTATTATGTTCATCAAAACAAATGCCAAATAATGAAGATCAAAACAGGGACACAAGATGTAGGCACAAGGACAGGGAAAAACCCTTTAAGAAGGGGAAAACCCAGTCAACTCTTTCTCTAGTAGATTAAATCATGTTGAGACACACTTGACCCTTTGACTAAAGAAATAGACCTACTCCAACCACCAAATCAGTTCCTTCTACAATTGTCTCTACTGTTGAGAAATCTATAGGGCAATAGTTAGGATGAATTCTCTATTCTTGATAACTACTTGTGATGTTTTTTTACTTGTTCTTACTTATTAGCCTCTTCTTTTATTATTATGTTTGTTCTTATCATCAAACAACTACCAAAACAAGAAGAACAATAGTACACAAAAACACAGGATATAGGTTGCAAGCCAGGGCCAAAACCTCTCCACTTGAGAGGAAAACCCGTAAATCTCTTCTCTTCTTATAGATTCTTCAATTGACGAATTCCAAGACCTCTAGACCAAGACCAATACCCTTCCAAGACCAAGTCCAACCTTCTTGATGATGTGCTTCCTTTGTCTAAGTCAAACCCAGTCAAATCTCTTCCAGTGACACAACTTCGACCCCCAGCTTCAGATTTTCGGCCTCTACTGCATGTCTGAAATTTTCGGTCCCTGCAACTGCTACAGCATCCACACGTGTGAGCAAAAATTAACCTTCCAAGGCCTCCCAACAGCTTTGCTTGACTTTCTTCCTTGTATAGGGCTAGAGAGTGACCTAATAGGCTCCTCTTCCAGCAACTTCAATCTTCTTCTAGCAACTTGAGAATTTCGACCTTGCATCAGCAAACCCTAGATCTTTTTCGCACATGTGAGAGAGAATTAGCCCAAAAACTTCATCCTTCTCCTTCTTTGCTAGCCTTCTTGCTCTTCTTCTTCGCTTAGATGATCATCAGTGAATATGTATCCAAGGGAGGTCGAGTTCCTTTATATAGGCTTCAAGGTGGGCTAGGCTCCTCAAAATAGGTCGACTTCTTAGTTGGCAAGCTAACTTGGTCTTGCAGGGTATTCTGTACTTTTAAATACAAAAATAATTCTTTTTACAAGTTACAATGTGTCCGATGGGATCTTCAACATATGACAATGACTTTTTTGACTTCTTTACCTAGGACAAACCCTAGAAGCAATCAATGGGTGCTTGATCTCTGAAATAAAATACCTTAAGCATGAAACCCATGCTTCAAAATAACAATAATAATTTTTCTTTTATTTTACAATATATAAGAATCAAAAGTACATTTCATATTTATGAAGACCAAACCTAGTTACACAGTTTTCAACACTACCTCTTAACTAGGGTGGTATTCATAAATGATACATTGGCATTCTCAATCGAAAGAGATCTCATAAGAAGAGTCAGATTGCTAACTCATCTGTTTAGCATCATATCAACCAACATTGTCACATAGCAAGGCCTTGACTAACAACTCTATCTCTTCACAAGATCAGAACACAATGCTGGCAAGACCAATGATTTATAGACACCTTCATCATTGTCTCTCAAGGTAAAAACCCCACACTAGTGTTCACAGGGTATGACCTTCCAGGACTATTCTTATCTTGGATTCCCAGTCCTCAAAGAATATCGGTCCTCTACGACTACTCTTATCTTGGATGCCCTACCTCATCCTCAAAGAGTATCGAATGCCAAATGCTTACACAATCCTCCATTCTTTCTTCCCAAGTGAAGACAAGAATGATGTGTCTATCTCTCCCTCTTGTGAAAATTCCTGGACTCGAAGGAACCCCTACTATAGCAAATCTAAATCTACTTCACCTACTTGATTTTTAAATTACATTCATCAAGTTATTATGTTGAAATTTGGTACCGGAGGACAGGTGGTTCCCTAAGGCTTTGATCTTTGGCCTAGGGAAAAGTGTCCAAAAGAGTTTAATTTTTCTCCTAAAGTAACTTTATAATTTTTATAAAGTTAAGTCTAATTTAAAAGTGACTTAAAATGATAAAGTTACTAAAGTCTAATTTTAAAGTGACTTTAATAAAGTTAATGTAAAACTAAAAAGGAAAAGTGACTTTGGAAATAAATGACTAAGTGGGTCTTTATTAAAGTGGGGTGAGTTAAAAAATAAAAAGTGAGATTTAAATGAGCATTTAATCTCAGCCCTAGATTCAATCTATTTCAGCCATTGGATTTAGAGGTTACCCAAAAGTCACTTAGGATTAGATTAAAGGAGGAAAAGGAGGCAAGAGGTCATTCATTCTTTCATGAGCAGATTGAGAGAAAGAGAGCAAGAGAGCAAGGGAGATTTCTGGACAAGAAGGAGAAGGAGACAACAGCTTGGTACACATTCCAAGGCAGCAGTTGAGCAGATTTGTACAGCTGATTCAACACACAGTGAAAGGCTGATTTTGGCACGATTTTCTAGAAATCCGTAGGCCAGCCCAGCAGCACAAAGGAAAGAGGAGGTAATTCGACATTTGCTTGGCAGAGATGGCAACTAATGGGTTGCGAGATCAAGATCGGTTGGAGGGTGCATCCAACTATGTGATCTGGAAGGCAAGGATCTTATGCCTTCTGGATGAGCACGATCTCAGAACCTACGTCAACAGTGTGGTAGTTGTACCCGTGGATCCAAATCTGCTCAAGAAGTACAAGGCCGAGATGGCGAAGGCCAAGAGGTTGATCTTGAACAGAGTAAGGGATAATGTAGTGTGTCACATTGTTGTCAAGGATACTACTTGGCAGATGTGAGAAGCTTTGGCACGCTCTACAAAGGATCTTCTAAGCAGCGGAAGATGTACTTGGAGCAGAAGTTGAGATCCATGCAGATGCAGAAGGGGGAACGCATTGATCTGTTCCTTACGAAGCTTCAAAAGATCCAAGACTCGTTGGTAGTTGTGGGGTCAACGCCTCAACCTACAAAGATAGTGAGGCTAGCCCTGAACTCAATCTCAGAAGAATGGCAAGTGTTTGTCCAGAGTATCCTAGGCAAACAGAGATTGCCAGATTGGGAAGGGATGTGGGCCGCTCTTCAGCAGGAAGAGATGAGGAGAGACTTGGTCAAGTGCAAGCTTGATAGTAGCAGCAGCAGTAGTGGGACGAAGCCCAATGCAGCTCTTACATCTAAGGGGCAACAGGAGCAGCGGAAGAAGAAGAAAGATGTTTCAAAAATCAAGTGCTTTCGGTGTGGTGAATTTGGTCACTATGCTACACAGTGTCCTCTCAATAAGAAGGACAAGGACGAGAAGCATGATCCGAAGGCTGCATCCGCAAAGATCGAGGAGGAGGAGTTTGCCATGGTTGCCCAGATACTCCAGGGGAGAGGTGGGGTGATCTAGAACTGTAGTTCAAAAGAAATGTAGATGGGTAGGATCCTTAAGGAGTCCACCTCTTGGATCAATACCTTGCTACGAGAGCCCAAATCAAAAGTAGCCAGATGGACAAGTGTCAGTTGGTGCAGAGGGGTATCGGAGTGACAGTTGGAGTAGCTAGGAGCACCGGAGACTAAGCAGCACAGAGCAGAGTCAGCAGCAGCGTAGAGGCTTCAGAGGGTTAGCGCAGAGACTAGCAGCAGTCAGAACTCCAAAAACAGATGCATCATACTGAACATCTGTTTAGTAATTTTGGATGCTTTTCTGTTGTTGATGCAGTAGCAGCAGCAGTTGGAGACGATTGCAGTGCAGATGCAGTGTTGGCAGTGGCAGTGCCAGCAACAGCACAAATGCAGAATTTGAGAGGGAGTTGCAATACAGATGCAATGTTGGCAATGGCAGGGTCAGCAACAGTACAGATATAGCATTTGTGCAGTAGTTGGTGGGCAGCAATGTTAGACATCAGCAACACAGAGGGAGATGTTTGAGAATCAGAGTGATGCTTCAGCAAGATGCATTACTAGAGTACATTCCTCACTAAGAGGGAGTATTGATTTTTGGAAACATCAGATGTGCTCTAAGCCTCAAAATTTGCAAGGAGGCTTGGACACATGTATTCCACAATACCTAGAAATCATTTTGGGAAATTCCGCCCGGAATCAGTTTTATTAAAATAATTAATTATTTTTAATGGGTTCCTAAGTCTAAACTTAGGGAATTAAAATAATTAAAGGGTATTAATCAAACTGTGGGTGAAACTTCTAGAAGAAAATGAGGATCAAGCCAAAACGATCTGAGCCATTGATTAGAATCTAATCTGGGTTGTTGGTTCTCAACTAGAGGATTATAAGAGGAGGCTTGATGGGCATTTGGAAAACACATTGAGTGAGAGATCAGAGATTGAATTTCTGAAGAAAGCAGCACAACAATTTCCGGAGAGAAGTTCAAAGTCTTTTATTGCAGTGAAGGGCGGGGATAGTTCCGGTTGGAGATTTCTCCTGATCCAGGAATACTCAACAGAGGAGGCAAAGAGATCCAGGAGAGGCAGCGCAAAGGCTAAGTTGGGCAGCGTAGGCTGACGCAGAGGCAGCGCAGAGCCTTGAGGAGATCCGTATTGTTGTTGGAGACGTCGATTTCTGAAGCCAGAAGCCGAGGTGTGAGACCGGGAAGACAGAATCGAAGTCTTAGAGGAAAATCGATCAGCAGAAGGGGTGACGATGTCCCTAGAAGCTGTGATGCTGGGCCTACGCAGTGACTGCGCAAAGGCAGCAAGGGACAAGCCATTTTGTGGCTGGATTAGTCGGGATCGCCAACGATAGTTTGAGGTATTTCTCACTAATCTTCTGTCAACCATATTCTTTATACTGGATAGCCAACAAGGCATCTAGAGATTGTATTCAGAAAACAACTGCTTAATAATTCAAACCCTCAGCTACTGCACCGGTTTTCTCGCATTGGATTTTTCCGGGGGCATTTGTCCAAAAATAATTGTGTAATGTGTTGTGCATTTCTTTCTTGCGCAGTTACTTATTTCCGCATATAATTTTAATTGGTGAAGGTTGTATTAGTTTCGATATTTGTTGTAGGAAGCAGTAAATAATTTGTTCAGTAATTAACAAATAAAAGAGACTTAATCAGTGGCTGCAGTAGAAATTTGGGCTTCCAAATTTCCACAAAAATCAATGGTGGGATCGAGATGGGTGTACAAGGTGAAGCATGGCACAGATGGGAGTGTGGGGAAGTACAAGGTCAGGTTTGTGGCCAAGGGTTTCTCACAGATTGAGGGCATAGACTATAATGAGACCTTTGCCCCAATAGCACGATATTCATCCATCAAGACTATTCTGGCACTTGTAGCACAGATGGGGTGGAAGATCCAACAGATGGACGTGAAAACAACATTTCTCAATGTAGTAGTTGAGGAGGAGATTTATCTGGAGCAGCCAGAGGGGTTTGTACAATTTAGCAAAGACACACATGTGTGCAGGTTGAAGAGAGCTCTTTATGGGCTCAAGCAAGCTCCGAGAGCATGGTACACTCGTATTGACAGTTACCTTCAAGGATTGGACTTCACTAAGAGTAAGGTGGATGCCAATCTGTACTACATCATGGTTGGAGGGCTTCCACTCATTCTAGCGCTGTATGTTGATGACCTTATATTGACTGGAGTAGACATCTTGATCCAAGATTACAAGGAGGATCTTGCAAGGGAGTTTAAGATGAAGGATATGGGGGTTATGCACTATTTCTTTGGCTTGGAGTTTTGGCGAGGTGATGGTGAGATCTTCGTGGAACAGGGTAAGTACATTATAGAGATTCTTCGGAGATTTCATAAGCAGGATTGCAGGCCCACAGCCATGCCTCTAGTCACAAATTGGAGGAAGGTGGATGATAGTAGAGCAAAGCGAGTGAATGCTATAGCATACAGGAAGCTCATCAGGTTGTTGATGTACTTGATCAACACACAACCTGATATTTGTTTCGCAGTCAACCAGCTGAGTCAGCTCATGTTGGAACTGACTAAAGTTCACTAGGTTGCTGAAAAGCATGTGTTAAGATATCTCAGAGGCACAAAAGATTATGGATTGTGGTACAAACAAGTTGATGGATTGAGGCTTGAGGGCTTCACAGACGCAGATTGGGCAAGGTGCTCCACAGACAGGAAGAGTACTTCAGGTGGCATCTTCAGCATTGGGTCAGCGGTTGTTTCCTAGTATAGCAATAAGCAGAGATCAGTTGCACTCAGTTCAGCAAAGGTCGAGTACATGGTTGCCAGTTTGGTAGCATGCGAGGCTATTTGGATGAGGAAGTTACGTGTGGGGCTTTTGAGACAGAGGATGGAGCCTATTATGATCCACTGTGATAATAAGAGTTGCATCAAGCTCTCTAAGAACCCAATGCTTCATGATCGCTCAAAGCATATCCAGATCAAGTATCACCATCTTAGAGATTATGTGCAGAAAGGGATAGTGAAGCTACCGTACATTCCAATAGAGGAGCAAACATCAGATATCTTGACCAAGGTGTTGAAATATGTAACTAGGTTCAGTCTTCATAATGTCTGTTGTAATCATGATTTTATGTATTTGATATTAAAAAGAAAAGAAATTTAATATTGTCATTCTTGAGGCATGGGTTTCATGCTCAAGATAATATTATTTATAGGTCAAGCACCCATTGAGTGCTCTAGGTTTGTCATAGAATTATGAAGTCAAAAGAGTCATTGTCATACATGTAAGACCCCTTTGGGAATATTGTATCTCGTAAAGAAAAATTTTATATAGTCAAAATGTCATAAAGACCCTCCACGACCTTGTCAAACAAGTTGGCCTCATGGAGAGCAATTCAACCTCCTAAGAAAACTATATATAGGAGAGAACTAGACCCACTATGGACACTCACTCATTCCTCATCATCCAAGCGAAGAAGGATAAAAGGAAGAAGAACGAAGTTTTTGGGTTTATTCTCTATCTTTTCCTCACACGTGTGAAGATTAGGGCAACTTTACTACAGCAAAGTCAAAGTTGCAAAAGAAACTGCTAGAAAGTCAAAGTTGCAGAAGAAACGGTAGGGAAGTCAAAGTTGCAGAAGAACCTGTTGGGGAAGATCGAAGTTGTTGGAAGGTCGAAGTTGCTCGAAGTTGTTGGAAGGTAGAAATTGCTGGAATTTGCTGGAAGGTCAAAGTTGTTGGGAGTTGTTGGGTCGAAATTGTTGGAAGCTACTAGATCAAAGTAGCTGGAAAAGTTCATCAAGAAGGAGAAGTTTGACTTGGTCTCAAAGGGGTCTTTGACAAGGGTCTTAGGTCTTGGAATTCATCATCTAAACATTCTATAAGAAGAGAAGAATTCTTGTGGGTTTTCCTCTCAAAAGGAGAGGATTTAGCCCTGGTTTGCAGCCTACATTTTGTGTCCTCTTGTCTATTTGATCTTCATAGTTTGGTAGTTGTTTGATGATAAGAATATAATAATAATCAAGTGAAAGAAAAAGTTAATCAAGTAAAAATACATTACAAGCAGTTATAAAAGCAAGAGAAATCACCTAATCTAGCTACCCCTAGATTTCTCAACATGGTATCAGAGCTACGGTGAGAAGACGAGAAGAGGCAGATTGAAGATAACATCATTAAAGAAGGATACATAAGGGTCGAGCACAAGGAAATCATTAAGGAAGACTAAGAAGCACCAAGGAAAATTACTCATGTCAAGGATCACATCATCACAAGGAGCAAAAGACCTCAAGGAACCTACCTCCAGTCAAAGAAAGAAAGACTACACTTTTGAAGCATTTTGAAGTCTCCATATTTTACATTTCTACATTCAAAGAAAGCAAGAAGAAGCATTGCCATCGTCATTAAAGAAATTGAGGTGATCTCCCTCTATTTAAAGAAAGAATCACATCTCAAGCATATCATCTAGAATAGAAGTATTGTCATCTTTAAAGAAGGAAGACATCATCAAGGAAGCAATCATCTTCAAGAAGGCATCTTCAATTGTCATCATCATCAAGAAGGCATCAAGTTGAAAATATCATAATCAAGGAGCATCTTCACTTGACAAGGCTCCATCACCAAGCCATCTCAAGAGCAAGCTCAAGCACTATCGAAGTATATGAAAGGAGAGATAAGGCTCAAAGAATCCTTATAGAACCAATCAAGGATTCAGTCATCCCTTATGTAGCAAAGATGGAGACATTGAAAGAAATCTATGAAAAGTTGGTAGAATTGTTTTCTGTAAGCACTACAAGAGAAGTTATATCATTGAGAACCAAATTATACAAAATGAAGGTATCAAAGGAAGAAGGGGTAGCCTCATACCTTATGAGGGTGTCACAAATAAGAGATCAACTTCAAGAATTAGGAGAAATAATGTCCAAAAAAGAAATGACCACTATTGTGCTCAATGCACTACCTAATGAATGGGACAACTTTGTATCAAGTATCTATGGAAAGAAGGACACCACTCCATTCAGTGAACTTTGGTCATTATGTAAGATTGAAGAAACTAGGTTGAGGGCAAATAGTGATGTTGGATCAAATGAACAAGTTCAAGCATATGCCGCCATGGCTAGGAGAAAAGGAAAGTTTGGAAAGTTTGACCCTCGGAAAAAGAAGAAGATCGATATGTCAAAGATACAATGCTATGAGTGTAATGAATATGGGCACTATAAAAGGAATTGTCCCAAACTCAAGAATGACAACAAGAAGAGAAAGGAAAGAAATAAAACCCATATCACCGAAGAAGTAGAAGAGCTTGAAAAGAAGAAGATAAAGAAAGAGGAAGTGAAAGATCTCTACTATGATTGAGATAATCACCTTCACTTAGTTCTTTTCAGTTATAGAAGAGAATAAAAAGCATCACAAATATGATAGGATGCATTATAGCAAGATAGAGATGACATCATCATAGAAGCATGGAAGGATAGCTGAAGTAGAAAACATGCATGGTTGTAGCGATCATCTTGATAAAAAGGAAGTAGCTCATGGCATCTCCATTGGAAGCATATAAGGACAACCGAAGTAGCAATCTATATGGTTGGAGAAAGTCATCTAGCAAGATAGAAGATAAAGAGATCATCATACATCATCATCATTAGAAAGGAGCATTTGCAGAATGAGGATCATTAAGATCCTCCATTGGACTCTTTGTTAGAAGATTCACCTCTACTTAAGAAGAAGCAAGTGTCTCGCAGATGGTCTACATTCCACATTATGTGGGATCTACAAGTTAAAAGGATGACGAGATGATGACAAAGATGTGCAGCATGACAAGTTGGTTGAAGTACTTTCATCTTCAAGTAAGGAAAGGAAGAGGTATGTATATATTTGATAGATAGATAAAATCATGTCATCATATGGGAGCAGATAGAATGGATAGAATGCTCTATCTCTTGAGCATGATAAAAGAAGAAGAAACTCTTCCTTTAGAAAGATACATGAAGGCATGCAGTCAATATGCCGTGAACTCTTCTACATATTGACGTGATATGACCTCATGGAGAATAGAGGTGATTGGCATTCATAGTTCCTATGATGGAGGAACTATGTATAGACAATCCTATGGAAGTAATATGTGAAGAGAAGGTGAAAGAAGAGTTCATGAAAGATGTATCTATAGTCACATAAGTTAAGATAAGTGATCAACATCTGAGAACAAGAAGGATTAGCTATGACATCTCCATAAAGAAGGTATGAAGACCTTGACAGGTATGTTGAAAAAGGAAAACCTTGGTAATATGTGTCTTGGAGATGGATTCATACATGTGCAAGATGTCGATGTTGCAAGAAGTTGATATCATAACAAAAGGCCATCATAAAAAGGTAACTTTGACTTGATGTTCATTTTGATTTTTGAAAATCTCTGGTTGGGTTGTTATAGGGCTACCGAAAGAAGGTTGTAGAAGTCACCTACAACTAAAACTCATGTGATTGGATGGAAGATCCTAAAATAAACATGAATTGGAAGAGGTAGTTGTATGAAGAAAAGCCAGATGTGGACAAGAAGATCACTTTCTGATGAAGAGAAAGATGACATGACTATTGGTTCAATACTATGGTTCATTGAAGAGAAAGTGATGGAGAAGATGGTCGATGCCCTACGATAAAATGATGATGAAGAAGGCTCCATGATGAATAAGATGACATGATGCAGAAAGAGGAGTCCTACAAGCAACTGATAGTACCATGATCTCCACCAAGGAGCAGATAGTTGTTGTTGGAAACAAGTCCCTAGTTGAGAGGGAGCTTGGGCAAGTCCCTTGTTAAGAGGGAGCTTGGGTATATTCCTTTTATAAGAATGATTAGATCCTCCCTGGTTAAGACAAGTGATGGATATGGCTCTCTACTTCATGTGTCGTGCACTAGACTAGGACTAACAGCCGTAAGTCTTAGTGAAGGCCACGAGGGAGAGATAGACACATCATTCTTGTCTTCATGTTATGAAGAAAGAATGGAGGATTGGGTAAGCATCTAAGTTTGATTTTGATACTCTTTGAGGATGTGGTAGGGGCACCGTAGGGCATCCAATAGGCAAGAGTAGTCAAAGATCAAATTCCTTGAAGATGTGTTATACCAAGACAGGGATGGTCCTAAAAGGACATACCTTATAAATATCCAGATGGGGTATGTGCCTTGAGAGACAATGATGAAAGGTGTCTATTAGTTATTGTCTCTCCAACATTGTGCTTTGATCTTGTGGAGAGATAGAGTCGTTAGTTAAGGCCTTGCTATGTGACAATGTTGATTGATATGATGAGATACACTGATATAAGCCGATATGATAGCTTATGAGATGGCTTACCAATCCGACTTTTTTTATGAGAATTCTTCAGTATGAAAATGTCCAAGTACCATGTATGGATTATGAATACCTCCCTAGTTAAGAGGGATTGCTGAAATATGTAACTAGGTTCAGTCTTCATAATGTCTATTATAATCATGATTTGATGTATTTGATATTAAAGAGAAAATAAATTTATTATTGTCATTCTTGAGGCAAGGGTTTCATGCTCGAGATAAATTCATTTATAGGTCAAGCGCCCATTGAGTGCTTCTACGTTTGTCATAGAATTATGAAGTCAAAAGAGTCATTGTCATACATGTAAGACCCCTTTGAGAATGTTGTATCTTGTAAATAAAAAATTTATACCGTCAAAGGTGTCATAAAGACCCTCCAAGACCTTGTCAAACAAGTCGGCCTCATGGATAGCAATTCGACCTCCTAAGAAGCCTATATATAGGAGACAACTCGGCCTCCTATGGACACTCACTCATTCCTCATCATCCAAGTGAAAAGAGGTAGAAGAAAGGCAAGAGAAGAAGGATAGAATGAAGAAGAACGAATTTTTTGGGTTTATTCTCTATCTTCTCCTCACACGTGTGAAGAATAGGGAAACTTTACATCAACAAAGTAAAGTTGCAGAAGAAACTACTAGAAAGTCTAAGTCAAAGAAGAAATTGTTGGGAAACCGAAGTTGCAAAAGAACCTGTTGGGGAAGATTGAAGTTGCTAGAAGGTCGAAGTTGCTAGAAGTTGCTGGGTCGAAATTGTTAGAAGCTGCTAGGTCAAAGAAGCTGGAAAAGTTCATCAAGAAGGAGAAGTTTGACTTGGTCTTGGAGGGGTCTTTGACAAGGGTCTTAGGTCTTGGAATTCATCATCTGAACATTCTATAAGAAGAGAAGAATTCTTGTGGGTTTTCCTCCCAAGTGGAGAGGTTTTGGCCCTGGCTTGCAGTCTACATTTTGTCTCATTTTTGTCTATTTGATTTTCATAGTTTGGTAGTTGTTTGATGATAAGAATATAATAATCATGTGAAAGAAGAAGTTTATCAAGTTAAGTAAAAATACATCACAAACAGTTAACAAAGTAAGAGAAATCACCTAATCTAGCTACCCCTAGATTTCTCAACACAAGACACTAGCAAGAAGTAGTTTTGTTCATTTCAAAGATAAGTTGGGAGTTGTACAGAATCCCTTCCTCGCTAAGAGGGAGTGTTGAAAATAGTAGCAAAGAAGGGTTCGTTGATTTATGCCTTAATCAAAGGGACCACAACGAGTTTCTCCTTAGCATGCTCAAGTTTCCTAAGAATTGGGATGAGCGATGAAGTAGTTAACTAATGCGCATAAGTGGAAGGCCAAGTTTATTGTCTTCTAGTGCGGGTTAATTTGGGAAAAGGACAAGTGACTGAGTCTCAAGTTCTAGAATTGAGATGAGACGAGTTGCATGAGTTAGTTCAACTCAGTGATATAATTTCCTCAAATATAATTTGCCAAATTTAGCATTCGAGTTTCTTAAAAGGAGGAACGAAGGCACAATTGTAATCATTATTGTATGCACTAGCTTGCATGTGAGCTTTTGAGAGAGTGTGTCAAGTAGGAGCCTTGAGCGAGTTCATAGAGGGAGAATTTGCCTTGGGAATGTGCTAGGAAATAGGAGGAATTTCCTAAGAAATAGGAGCTCCTCGTGCGCTAGGAAATGGGAGGCTATTTCCAGGATTTGCGCAAGGATTTCAAAGCTCATCCAGGCAAGGCAAAAAAGCATAGGGATCAGGGGTCTTGCAAATTGTTTCAAGCTTAGTTCAAGCAAGGAGATCAATGTATTCTCTATTGAAAAAAAAAGAGTGTTTTGTAAGAGATATATTGCTCATTCTTCTATCAATAAAATTTTCTAGCAAGCAGAAGGATTTCCTAGTTGGGTTCCCTAGAAAAATTGTGTTTTTGAATTGCGTGATTGTGTATTTATTTTTGTTCCTATTCCGCAGCAAAATAAGTAGGGAAATTTTGTGTCTATATGAAAAGAAACTAGTTTTCAAATCGTTCATATTAGCAGTTGCAGAATTTCGCGGATTTTCTGCGTTATAGTTTGTTAATATAATGAGTTGGATTGAAAATTTTAAAAAGTTGTCTATTGTGCACTAGTTGATTTGTTGTTGTGTTTATTTCGTTGTGCAAAGTAGTCTTGTTCTGGCATTTGAGTTGGTTGTGTCAGAGATTGTAAGACCCAAAAGTAGATTCTCTAGTGTCGTGGAAATTCAACACTTAAAAGTTTTTAGGATTTTATGATTGGCGGGATTGCAACATTTCTAGTGAATTGTATGGAACAACATTTAATCAAAAGCACCCTGTCCTCTATGTACCTTGATATTTGTGGCACTGATTATTGAACTCCTCTATCATGACCCTAGTAAAAATGTACCCTTCACTCGAGCAAAATCCTTGTTTAGGCATGTTAAGCTTTTTCTATCTTATTTTAATGCTTTGAGGGTGATATTTATAAGGAAGATCCCAATATAGGCAATGACCTTGATGTTATGTAGCTATCTAATGTAGCAATATTTTTTGGACTCTACACACCATTTAGAGCCTCTTTGTGAATGTATTTTGGTTCAAAGATGGATTGCACTCAATGTTATTTTGTTTATATGCACCCTTGCTATATACATGAGAAACTTTGCATATATGTGCATAATGATTTGGATTCATATGGATGCACATGAATTATATGTTTTTGTTCAAAAATTGAAAATTTATGTATTTTTTGGTCGACCAATCTTTTAGTCTAGATTTTTTCCCAATTTCGGTCCAAATCAAGTTTTTGGGGTCAATCAATCAAGTTTTGATAACATCTTTGAGGATGTCCCGGCAATTTTCCATCAAGCAAACAAGGGAAAATCCATTGTTTTCATTCCCATGATTCATCTCAAATGATAACTCATACACTTAATTCCAAAACTTGGTATTAAAGCTTTAGTAACAAGGTCAACATGAGAGAATCAAGTAATTACTAATGTGACACAAAATCCCACCACTTGATTCCAAAGCTTGGTAATTATAACATCGTTAACATGGGTAGGAGGTTTTTATAGTCATATAAACATTTCCCAAATGCCACAAGTGATTATTGATATGGAACTCAATCGTGCCATACAGATATGTCATTGTAGTAATAACTTGTAATACATGAAACATATAATAACCACAAGCCAAAGAGGGCCCATGAGACATGACACTAATACCCCTTAAAATGTAAAATGATAGTACCTAGGTGATGGAGGATGCTATAATATCAACCTTGGCACTTGAACCTCAAAGGGGGTGTCCAAATTGTTAAAGTTTTTTGTGCAAATAATGCATCGCCAACAAACTATTTATTGTTATTATGATTGAATTATTGCACTGAGAGAAGCAAGGTGTATTCTACAAGTTAGTATGAAGGACATGTCTAATGTTAGTGCCTAAGGTTGACTTGGCATGTGGCATAAATTGGTTCAATACATATTTTAAAGATAATAAAATAGTAACGTAGATCAAATATGTAACATCTGTGCATATAGATAATAATATTCCAAAAATAAAATTCATTAGGTTAAAAGGAAAATTGTAAAAAAGAATATATAGAGAGACGGAGGGGGGATCCAAGGAATTATCTCAACCAGTTATCACCAATGTTGTTAGGCTTTGTGTTAGTTCTGTGTTAGAAAGTCTTGATTTGATTCCCCTTGGGTTAAGCACAATAATATATGCTAATACGTTTACCAAGAATGTCATTCACGAAAATGAGGAAGCATCCCCTTGATTTCCCATGAGGTCTTCCAGGGAAATATGTATATACAAGCCTACTTGTGTATGCAACAACTTTACAAGAGATGCCATCCACAAATGTAGGGAAGCAAATCTTGGATATCCCCACGAGATTTTCCCTCAAAATCAAGATAGAGAGAGAGAAGTTGATGACCCAGTGGGCTAGCTCAAGTGATTGAGTGCTTTGAGCTTTGGGTAGAGCTCTCAAGGTCAATCCTCTATAATGGCGGCCGCAACATGCCTCACTCAATGTTTATAGGATGTTAGGCATCATCATCAATGTTAACATGTTTACAATGGTACCATCCATGAAATGCACAGGGGCTTTCCTAGAACCATGGGCTGACCCTGAGGTAGTGGTAGCACTTGTAATTGCATGCAACTAGATTATACTAAAAAAAATTATCAAAGTCCACCACATGTTTCTCTCTTTAAAAAGCCCAAAAATTTAGCTCAACCAGATGTCACCACTCTTGTTAGATATTTAGCTAGTTTCATGCCAGATTTATATCTCATTTTTTTGTTAATCGATAAGAGTTAACATGGATCTACTCTGTAAATGAACCCACCTTGTCTCCAAACTGTTGTCCATGTAGAATTGATCACATAATGCAATAAACCCAAAAGAAATTACTCATACCGGAGATTGTTAAAATTTTGGGATTATTTGCATACCCCTGGGGCAAGGTCGAATCCAGTGGCATTTGTTGCAACGCCTGAGAGAAGAAGAAGTGGATGGTTCCTTGCAGGGGCCTGGACATGGACAAAATTTATTTGAGAACTATCTATTACGAATTAAAAAACAAGGAGTTGACTTTATTTGCTTAATAAATATATAATAGCAACCTCTGGAGGAGGATTATAACGCCAGAGTGCGAGCCTCCAATTACTGTCTGGTACGGCAACATAATGCAATTCATCAGCTGTGCAAATTTGAGGCTTTTCCATTTCCAATTTCTCCACCCCCACACCGGACGCTCTGCAGAAGCTCCTCTTCTCCGTCTTCATCTTAAAACCGCCCCTTCTGCAGCACCATTGACTTCCATATGGAGCGCCTAGATAACACAAAATTGGGAGGACTGGTTGTTGAACACGATAAACAGAAGAAGAAAGCATCGCCATGGCCATATTCATCTCCATGCGATTCTCAGATTCAATAACGTCCAGTTTCAGCCCTTTCAAAGAATATCAACACCTGTGTAATGTTTTGTTTAAAAAACTCTCATGTCAAATGCAAGCGACCGCAATTATGGGAACACAACGAAATTAAATGAAAGAAATTAAAAAATGAAGAGCTTTAAGGAAAATAGCAGTGTGGCGCCTTATCCCCTTGTACCTTTGTATACTTTTAATAGTGAACTGCCGACTGTGGGAACTCATTCACGAAAAAACTGTTGAAAAATGACAGGGCGGGGAGTGGGACAACAAAGCGGAACTTCAGAATCTTTAAGACACATTTGTTTACTGAATGGTATCTATAAACACCGTCCTTTATGTCTTATTGATTTATCAACCCTTTTTTTTCTATTCATTTTTTTTTAATTTGATTTACCAAACGGTTTTTTTTCTATTCATTTTTTTTATATATAGTGGGATAGTTTATGAGGAAATGTTTTTTTTTAATTATTTAATTAGTTTTTATTCAAATTTGGATAAAGATTTTGAAGACGTTTATTTGTTGAGTTAAAAGTGTTTTGAAGATTTTTTAACCATAATTTCAATTAAAATATTATTTTTAGATTTTTACAAAAAAAATTAAGGTATTGAATTTATTTATACATTTAAAAATATATTTTAAACAACAACAAATCATAACCTCACTTGAAATTATAGAAAAATGTTTATTCTATTAGTTAGAATAAGCCATTTTTACTTTTTCTCTCTTTTCTATAGACTAGTGAAATATATTTTAATTTTAATTCAATTTAATATACTTTAATTGTTTTTTTTAATATTTGCTAGTCAATTTTATTTAAAATTTAGAAAGAATATGTTGGATTTGTAAGTTTGTATTGTATAATTTTAGGCTTTATCTAAACATACTACGTTTTGGAGTTTTTGGCTCATTACTATTTTTTGTGAAATCTTAATTTATGTTGTTTAATATGGGTTTTTGACTACATATACGGATTTAACACCCTGAAAAAAGGCGCTTAAATTGTGGAGTGTTTACAACTTATATTTGTGATTCCAAGAAATCCCTACAGATTTCTAAGTAAATTAAGAAAGGAGTTGTCTTTAGTGCCACTTTTTGGACTTTTTGGTACCAGAATTAGGTGGAAAATTTTGAAGTGAAATCTTGATTTGTGTTATTTAAACTGGTTTTTTGACTTGTATATATGGATTCATCACCCTCAAAAACCCCTAGGGCACTTCAATTGTGCAGGGGCTACCCATCAAACTTGTGATTTCATTAAATTCCTGCAGGATTTTAGAGAAATTAGACCAAAAAACCCACTGGAAAAGCTTCCAAAAAGTCACACTAAAGACAACTCCATTGAGCCTTTAGTGCGAATTTTTGGACTTTCTGGTGCCGAAATCCAGCGGAAAAAATTGAGGTGAAACCTTGACTTGTGTTATTTAAACTAGTTTTTTGACTTGTATATATGGATTCAGCACCCTAAAAAACCCCTAGGGCACTTCGATTGTGCAGGGGTTACCCATCAAACTTTTGATTTCAATAAATTCCTACCGGATTTTAGAGAAATTAGACCAGAAAACCCACCAGAAAAGCTTCCAAAAAATCGCACTAAAGACAACTCCATTAAGAAAAGGAGTTGTCTTTAGTGCGACTTTTTGGAATTTCTGGTACCTGAATCCGGCGGAAAAATTTGAGGTGAAATCTTGACTTGTGTTATTTAAACTTGTTTTTTGACTTGTATATATGGATTTAGCACCCTCGAAAACCCCTAGGGCACTTCGATTGTGCAGGGGTTACCCATCAAACTTGTGATTTCAATAAATTCTTGCTGGATTTTAGAGAAATTAGACCAGAAAAAACCCACCCGAAAAGCTTCCAAAAAGTTGCACTAAAGACAACTCCATTAAGAAAATGAGTTGTCTTTAGTGCGACTTTTTGGACTTTCTGGTGCCCAAATCTGGCAGAAAAAATTTGAGGTGAAATCTTGACTTGTGTTATTTAAACTGGTTTTTTGACTTGTATATATGGATTCAACGCCCTCAAAAACCCCTAGGGCATTTCAATTGCAGAGGTTACCCATGAAACATAATTTTCACCTTTCAAACCCTTTACATTTTTTCAAATCTTAAATCTATTTAAATATTCAAAACTATAATTTAAATAATAAAAAATTATAATCTCGCTAAAAAATTTATTTGAATTGTAAATTTGTATTATATAACCTTCACTATCCAAATCCTTCAAATTTTTTCAATATCTTTGAATTCATTATACATTGAAAAATACAATTTAAATAAAATACATTGTAATTCCATTAAGAATTATATCACCAAATTTTAGTAAAAAATACAAATAAAATCTTTATTGGACCTAGAATAGACAATGATGGGGTGTATTGTTAAGTCACTTCATGATGTGAAGGTCACTAGTTCGACTACGTGGGAAAAACCTAGTCATGGTAAGGATTGGTGTGGCCCCTTAAGTCACACTTTCTCAAACCAAAAGTCATGTTAAGAGTTGGTGTAGAATAAACAGTGATGAGGTGTATTGTTAAGTCACTTCGTGATGTAAAGGTCACTGGTTCGAAACTAAGTGAGCAAAAATCTAATCATGGTAAGGGTTGGTATGGCCCCTTAAGTTACACTTTCTCAAACCAAAAGTCATATTAAGAATTGGTGTAGCCCCTTAATTCACGCTTTCTCAAACCAAATGTTAAACCTATCTCTAGAAAACACAAAACTTACAAAAAAATATATATATATAATAATTAAACTGCATTTTTCAATTTTAAAAAAAAATAATATATATATAAATAAATAAAAAATATATATAAATATATAATTTTAAAACAAAAATTTAATTTTTAATTAATTATAAAATAATATAATTTTGAAATAAAATAAAATAAAAATTTATGAAACAGAAAAAGAAATTAATTAAAATTAATATATAATTTAGCGGAAGTATCTGTTCTTATGTGTATTAATTGGAATGGCAGGTGTATTAAAGGTTTGGGAAGCTTGACCATCGCGTGCATTAAATGGACAAACATAACAAAGGTACCGCTAGATGGGTGACATCGGTTTAATATGGTATTCTTTATGTTTCTTGAAAATTAAATATGATATCTTGTCGACAGTTGTTTATGACAATTGGTATGGGTGATATGAAAGTTGTTTATGACCATTGGTAGGGGTGATATGAGTTTAATATGGTATTCTTTATTGTCTTGTCAAAAGTTGGATATGGGTTTTAATTATGATATCTTGTACAAAGTTGGATATGGTTTTTTAATTTTTGTTGAGTAGGTATTTAAATATTTTATAATTTTATTTTTAATTTGGGTAGTTGAAAGTACAATTTGTTTTTTTTTTTTTTTTGGTATGTGGGCCTAGTATGATAAAGTTAAAATAGTAGATGATTTTTGGATAGAGATTCACATCTTAGTGCGTTTTATGTTGGAAACACTAAGTAGGGAATCAATACTTTTATTACAAGTAGTATTTATTAATTTTCAGAGCATTAAATAATAAAGAAACATCAACACATAGAAATAATAGTACACACAAAATTTTTAGGAAGAAACTTTTGCGGGAGAAAAACTATTGAACGCTTTTCTAATATGGTTTATGAGTACAATACATCAACTCCAATTGAAAGGGAAGTACCAATTGCCTAGTACCCTAGAAAAGTGTTCTAGTTTTATTAGGCAACACCAACTCCTGAAAGGATGCTCCTACACCATGTTTTACTAGTACCCACTGGAAGGACACTCCTACGCCTTGCAAGCTCCAACTTTCCCTTGCACTACCCTACCACCCTGAAGTGTTTTCAAGCTACAATTTGAAGGAGACTTCATTATTCTGCCTTGCACCACCAAACCGCCCTCAAAATATAAATTAAGAATGAAGTGTGGGTTCACATACTAGGGATAATGACCCACTTACAATGATCTTCAATAATAATAAAAACTTGATTGCTTAAGTGCACTTCAAATTAACAATGACCTCATATTGTTGCTTGATGTTGTGACCATGAAACAGAGCGGTATGTACCTCATATCCTTAAATTGTAAACAACTAAAGTATCTGAACAAATGTTGCCTTCAACTTGTTGTAGATAGACCTGAAGATGATTTTACGCCTCTACGTTTATTTGTTGAAGATTATTTTGTTGTTAATAGATGCTATATAAATAGTCCTCGAGATCAGTGAATATTCATCACAGTTTCAAATTTCAAGCTTCGATAGAAACATCCACGAACAACCTTTAATTCAAGAGCCAAATTGGGCACTGCATAAATAATACAAGGAAGATCAAAATAGGTCTTTTGGATGACTTTAGAAATATTGATTCATAAGTGGTCAAACCCTTAGAACTGATTCCACAATGTGATGTAGTGAACAATGACGCTTCAACATGTTTGTGGCACGTGCTTAGGTATAATATATTATATATATATATATTATATATATAATATATAATATATATATATAGATATATAATATATATATATAATATTATATATATATATATATATATATATAATATATATAATATATATATAATATATATATATCACAAAGAATAACCTAGCTTTAGTACTTGCATTAGAGATGGCCGAAATTGCCAATTGTACAGAACTAATGCTAGTGAAAGCAAGGTGTGTCTTAATCACAAGAGATATCTTATATTAGATAACAATGTTTTGTTGTCTTCAAGATCTTTGAACCCTGTAAAAGGGAATGGATTTAATCAAGTCTTAATTACAAATGCCTCGCATAACTCTCCAAAAGAGACAAACCTCGTAAAAGGTGATATGACAAGAGTTTGGCCTGCTTCACTAGGCTACAAAGGAGTTGAGCCAAGTCACAGAGAAGGAGATCGCAAGATATTATTGAAATAAACTAGTTCCATGATGAAACCCTTATAACCTCAGCAAAAAACCCTTCACAAAGTTTAGATCCCAATAGAAATTCCCTTTAATTATTCGTGGATCTACTATAGATGATATTCAAGGAATGTGCTCAAAATTTTCTCAAAAGAAGAGAACTAAAATCAAGGGAAATCATTGTATATTGAGGCATTAAATCAGAGTTAGGTCACTGTGTATGGAGGGCCACAAGCATGCGTTAAATAGCCTTGGCGAATTAGCACAGAACCTTTCCACTAGACAATCTTTGATCAAGATGTGAACCCATCAAAACTCCTGCAAGACAATTTAAATACCAACGAAACTGAATACCTAGAGGGTATACCAATTAACCCATAGAACGATAAACCCTTTAAAATCTAGAATGCAAGATTCCCTTTAGATTTGCAATAGTTGATCTTCCATTGGCATCTCAATAGATGTTTACTTGGATGTCCACAAGTCGCAGAAAAAGAATATGAGTCTTATTTATGCACATAGAGCATAGATTGACCTTCGATTTATAATCACGAGGAGAGAATACAATGGTGCCAAGTCAACCTTCCATAGTTTTTTATTTTTTATGGACCAACAAATATTTCAGATTGAAACCGACTAGTTTGGGGGGGTGGGGGGGGCATTAGTTATGGAGTTACCCAAATCCATTATAAAAAAAATTCCTTAGACGATGTGCACATTAGACAAGGTTTAAAGTTAGTTGTTACATAACAAATTAATCCGGTCATACCACTTGACTTTTGGGGTTTTTGACTAAGTTCATGGATCATTAATTTCAAAAAGTCATATCCCCATAATCGTGAGGACTCGCTAGACATACCATATACCTTCGGAATTAATATCACGCAGAGAATCCAATAAAGGTATGACTCAAGAAACCATGATTTTCTGTGTCATTTTGGTTAACGAAGGTGAGGCATCTTCTGGTGTTGCTTGGGTTGACATCAATGACAACCATATTTCAATAATCTCCCCCTTTATCATTGATGGAAATACATGTACTCCCTTGTGATCACTTCTCCCCCTGACACCATGCATTTGATCTTCCTGACCTATTTTCTCTCAATGGCAAAGGGTGACTCCCCTTTACATGCTGCTTGATTCTCTTTTCCTGTAACATGCCTTTGCTCCCCCTACCAGCCAAATTGAAAGAGATGAAGATCAATGTGTACCTGGTAAAATCTCGAGCTTATGCAAAAGATACTCAAAAATTTCTCTAGGTAGAGGTTTAGTGAAGATATCAATTGTCTTCTCCTTAGTCCCAATGTATTCAACCTCGATGTTCTTTTCTACAACATGTTCTTGAACATAATGATATTTGATAGGAATATGTTTCATCTTTGAGTGCATGACAATATTCTTAGAGATGTTGATAGCACTTGTGTTGTCACAAAACATTCAAATGGGCTCATCGAACTTCGCCTGGAGATCCTGCAAGGTTTGTTTCACCCAAAGAACCTACGTACAACATGTTGTTTATGTTATATATTTTGCTTTTGTTGTAGATAAGGGGACTGAAGACTGTTTTTCACTCAACCAATATGTAAGACATCCACCCAAGTAGAAAGTTGCTCCACTGGTGCTCCTACAATCGTCAATGCAACCAGCCCAATCTACATATGTATAAGTTGTAATAACCAATTCATTTCCCTTTGGATACCACATTCCAAAATCAATGGTTCCCTTAAGGTATATGAAAATCCTTTTTACAGCAAGCACATGAGATTATTTTGGTAATGCAATCATTGTCATTGATCAAGAAAGAAATCCAAAAGTAACTTTAATTTTTGGTTTGATTGCTTAGGAATTGAGATAATTGAATTTCACAAAAATAGTTTCATTGGCTTATGAAGTTTTGAAGTACCAATAGATCTTGTAGGCATATTTGACTTATAGTTCATCAAATGGCACATGGATCAATTTATTGCACCTTAAGCATATTCCTCGAAGAAGATCGAACATGCCTTTTATATCGAGACTAGGAATTCCTAAGAATTCGTTCAACTTGTCCAATTGCCTGCATCACATCTGGTCTAGAAGATGTCACATACAATAGACTAATTGATATATATAAACTTTGATCAACATCCTTGGATTCATCATCCTTGCTCAACTTACAACTTATCACCATGGGAGTGCTCACTAGTTTGCAATCCTCCATTTGAAATCTCCTCAACATGTCCTAGATATACTCGGATTGAGAGATGAAGATTCCATCATCTTCCAGAGAGAATTGAAGTCCCAAGAAGTAAGTCAATTCTCCAAGTAAGGACATCTCGAACTCGTTTTGCATGTCATTAGCAAACTTCTTCCTCATCTTGTCATCGTCACTGTCAAAAATGATATCATCCACATATACCTCTATGAACATCAAGTTATCTTGTTTGATCTTTATATATAAGTTTCTATTAGCATTTCCTCTTGTGAAACCTTACTTCTACAGATACTTGTCTAAGTGAGCATACCATGCTCTCGTTGCTTGCTTGAGACAGTAAAGTGCTTTCTTTAACATGCAAACTGAGTTTTTCTTATTAGTAAGCATAAATCCTTCAGGTTGATTTATCTAGAATTATTCTTCTAGTTATCCATTCATGAAGGTTGATTTGACATCCATCTGAAATACTTTGATTCTTCTTGAACAAGCATATTCCAAGAACATATGGATGGCTTCCATTCTAGCCACTGGAGCAAATGTTTCTTCGAAATCAACTCCTTCAATTTGTGAATATTCTTTGAAAACCAATATGTCTTTATTTTTGGTGACATGTCCATATTCATTCATCTTATTCCTAAAGACCCACTCTGTGCTTGTGACATTTTTTTCATCCGATCATGGCACCAATTACCATGTATCATTCTTTTCAATTTGATCAAGTTCTTCATTCATGGCCTTGACCTAGTGGTCATCATTGCTAGCTTCATAAAATTTATTGGGACCAATGGTGGATAATAAGGCAAAATGTATTTCTTCCACCATATGTGCTTGTCGTCTTCTTTTGGTTCCAATTCATGCATCTATATCTCCAATAATTTGTTCTGGCAGGTGATTTTTCTAGTACCATCTCTTAGGTGCCTTAGAATATGCTTGAGAGGCTTGTTGATTAGTTTATCCTTGCTCAACTATTAGTTCCTCTGGTTCTTCTTCCAATGGATCTTCGTCCTTCACCTTCTCTTATTTCCTTGGTTCTTTTGTTTCTTGCTCTACTGAAGCTTGTTTGCTTTGTGTCCTACAACCTTCATCAAATGTCACATTGATGCTTTCCACTATTTTGTTGAGTCTCGTATTATAACACTTGTACACCTTTCTTTTAGTGGAGTACCCAACATATATGCCTTCGTCCACTCTGGAATCTAGCTTACCAATATTCAAGTCATCCCTCTTTATATAGCATTTTCTCTTGAACACTTTGAAGTGCTTGACATTGGTTGGTCTTCCTTTCCATAGCTTATAAGGGGTTTTGTCACTGTTACTCCTAAGCATTCCTCTATTTAGAACAAGAATTGTGGCTTCTATTGCTTGGACCCATAATATATTGTTAAATTTTGAGTCACTTAGCATGGTCATGGCCATTTCTACTACAATCTTGTTCTTTCTTTTGACGACTCCATTTTGCCGAGTTATACTAGCTACTGAGAACTGTATTTTAATGCCATGTTCTTCATAGTAGCGCTAAAATTCCTTAGATGTGATTTCACATCCATTGTTTGATATTAAGCATTTTATCTTCATATCAGTTTCATTTTCAACCATTTCTTTGTATATCTTGCAATGCTTAAAGGCTTGTGATTTCTTCTTTATGCAACTGATAGTTGTCATTCAAGTATAATGTAACAATCCCTGGTTAAAAGTTGATGTAATAAAAGTTAATAAAGGCAAAATAAGACCACGGTTAATGGACACTTATTCCAAGCTGAATGGTGGGGAAAACACCCTAGTGGGTGTCACTTCAGTTTATTATGGCTAAGGAAATTGGCAAAGGCAACAACAAAGGCTTTGGAAAGGAAAAATGACATTTTTGGCACATTTATTTATGAAAATAAATGAAAATAGGAGAAAAGGAAGGTGAAAGGTCACAAGTTGCATGTGAGGAGGAGAATGAAGGAAAATAATGGAAACTAAAGAAAATAGAGGCCTCGTTGATGAAAAGGCTTCTGAGGATCAGTTGGAAAGCTTTTGGCTTAGGCTTGGTCAGTGTAACCTTTTAGTCAGTTCAGCTTTGGAGCTCTCTCATTTTTCTCTCTCACACACATTCTTGGACACTTAGAGTATTCTAGCATTGGAGCAAGGAAGGGAAAAGCAAGCAAAGGAAGGACAAGGAAAAGAATGGAAATAAAAGAGAAAGCAAGGAAGAGCAGGATCAAGAAGCTTCAGTAGGAATACTTGCAGGTAACATATTGCGTGTGTGATTTCCTAGCTAGTTTTGACATGCATGGCTTTGCATGTTGGTATTTGGTTCTCTGGTTGTCGGTGTCATGGTTTTGCCGAGGTATGACAATCATTTTCAGTGTTTCCTTTCCTTTTTCCAGATAACCACGGTGTGATGGGATTGTTTCTCGATTTTGAGCTTTGGAATTTCCATATGGTTTAGGGATCCACAACAGAGGTGGTCTCAAGAAAATTCCCAAAGGCCTAAGAATCCCTTAACTAGTTTTGGCAGGATAAACAGTAAACCCCGAGGGTGGAGTATTGGTTTATGGCCTAGTGATTCGGTGTGGATTGCGGTAAAGCTTAAGAGACAAGGAGATGGAAAATTCCTCGTGGATAGTGATGGAGTCTAGAGGCATTCCAAGGCTGGTCTGGTTTTTTGATCTCGATGTTGATTTGGTGAGATCATAGTTTGGTGAGGGTGGAGGTGGTTTAACCTATGGATTCCTTTGGTTGTTTTTGGATAGGTTTATCCATGAAATCTCACATTCATGCTTGGAATATGGCACAGAGGTGACTGACTGCAAGAAAGATTACTGCTTAAGTGCACTTCAAATGAACAATGACCTCAGACTACTTTTAGATTTTGTGACCATGAAACAAAACAGTGTGTACCTCATATCCTTAAATTGTAAACAACTCAAGTACCTAAATAAATGTTGCCTTCAACTTGTTATAGATAGACCTGAAGAAGATTTTATGCCTCTGCCTTTATTTGTGAAATATGAATTTGTTGTTAATAAATGTTACGTAAATAGTCCCTAAGATTAATGAATATTCATCACGATTTCAAATTTCAAGCTTCAATCGAAACATCCACAAACAACCTTTGATTCAAGAGCCAAACAGGCCATTACATAAATAATACAAGGAAGACGAAGGGGGTCTTCTAGACTAACTTCAAAAATATAGATTCATAAATGATCAAACCCTTAGAACTGATTCCACTTTGTGATGTGCTAAACAATGACGCTTCAACATGTTTGTGGCATGTGCTCAGGTTATATTTATAGGACTAAGGATATATTTTGATCCTTAGATTACTCATAGAGAATAACTTAGCTTCAGTACTTGCATTAGAGATGGTCGAATAAAGATTGAGCTAATGTTACCATTAAGGATTAATGCCTGTATGAGATTTTGATCTTCCTAACTTGGTCATCAATTTCTTGTTGGGGCTTAGAATGACTCCAATAGGTCTGCAAAACAAATAGTAAGGAGTTGAAATAGATCTACTTCATCTTGAATGGAATGAGGCTTGAATTGTGCACATTAAAGCCTTCATGAATCTTAGAGCATGAATATGGAATTTTTCAACCACATGACACAAATTTTCGTTGGTTTAAAATAGTGTCGAATTTGTCAGTGTCTTAGAGGCTTGGATTCTTCACACTGTGATAAATGATCAAAATTCCTTTGTTTAGGGTTGAATATGTGCAAGAATATTAAAAAATTTCCATTGTAGAGGACTAATGCTAGTGAAAGCAAGGTGTGTCTTAATGATAAGAGATATGATGTCGTATATAACAATGTTTCGTTGTCTTTAAGATCTATGAGCACCATTACAGGGAATTAATTTGATCAAGTCTTAACAGGGCTACAAATGCCTCATGCAAGCCTCCAAAAGAGACAAACCTCAAAAAAGGTGATAGACAAGAGTTTGGCCTACTTCATTAGGTTGTAAAGGAGTTGAGCCAAGTCATAGAGAAGGAGATCACATGATATTATGGACATATACTAGTGCCATAATGAAACCCTTATAACCTTGCGCGAAAAACCCTTTACAAAATTTATATCCCAACATAAATCCTCTTCAATTATTCACATATTTGCTACAGACGATATTCAAGGAATCTGCTCAGAATTTTCTTAAAGGAAGAGGACTAGAATCGAGGTTAAACAATGTATACTAAGGCCTGAAATCAGAGCTTGGTCACTGTGTATTGAGGGCCACAAGCATGTGGTAAATAAGCTTTATGAATTAGCATAAAAACTTGTCACTAGATAGTATTTGATCAAGATGTGAACCCATTAGAACTCTTGCAAGACAGTTTAAATACCAGCAAAGCCCAATACCTAAAGGGTATACCAATTAACCCACTTAACGATAAACCCTTTAAAATCTGAAATGCAATATGCCCTACGGATCTGCAACAGTTGATATTTTTCTAGCCTCTCAATAGATATTTACTTGGACGCCCATAAGCCATAGAGAAAGAATGTGAATCTTCTTAATGCACATAGAGTGTAGATTAGCCTTCTATTTATAATCACGAGGAGAGAATACAATGGTGCCAAGCCAACCTTCCATAGTTTTTAATTCTTTTAATTTTTATGGACCAACAATATTTCCTTTGCTTGCACCTTGTCTTCAATGTGTACCACCTTTGGCCATACGTTCCCCCATTGTTAGACACATCAAACATTGTTGAGAAACTAACACCAATAGAGCTCAACCCATACTGCATAGAACATGCCACAATTGATCAAATCATGGACACATAAATCAAGAGCACTAAAAAATAGAGGATCCAACTGTCTCAAGTTGGCCAACTCTTGCACTAGGGTAAGTGACTCACTAGGGACCAAGTTCAACAGAAGTTTATCCATGTCATGGGGGCACTCAACGCAATAGGGACCATTGATTCCTAAGGGGGGAGGACTAATCCAAGTGGATATTGGTGGTCATTCCCCTATTTCACTTGGACCCCAAACACTATTTCTTTCGGTTTCCTTAATTGTAGCATTGAAACTGACTAGTCTTGGGGGCCAAACACTAGTTATGCAGTTACCCAAACCCATTATAAAATATTTCCTTGGACCATGTGCACATTAAACAAGGTTTAAATTTAGTTATTACACAACAAAATAATCTGGTCATACCATTTGAATTTTGGGTTTTTGACCAAGTTCATGGATAATTAATTTTGAAAAATCATGTCTCCATAACTGTGAGGACTCATGAGATGTACCATATACTGTCAAAATTGTATGACGAGAAGAATCCATTAAAGGCATGACTCGAGAAACCATGATATGCCATGTCATTTTGGTCAACAAAGGTGAGACATCTTCTGGTATTGCCTGGGTTGACATTAATAACAACCATATTTCAACACCTCGAGACACTTTAAGCCTTTCTAAGTCATGAGTTTCCTATTATTTATTAACTTACACATCATTGATACTAATCTAAAAATTATAGCAAAAACCAATCAATTTTGAAATTGAACTTCACCCATCACAATGAATGATTAATTTTTCATTCAATAACGTATTATATTAAAGACATTTAAAAAATACTACCATGTATCATATCATTGTCTAGAGGCACATTTTATGGCCCAATATCAGGGTGATGTGTGATTATGTCTGTATCCAACATAGAGTTGACACTTGTTCTTTTAGAATTATGTAACAAAACAATGTTTGACATAACAAAATGAATTATTTTCCATTTGAAATAAAGATTTAGTGATTTCAAACTATGAGAATAAAATTTAAAATCATTATTTTATATTTAATAATTTATTTCTCATAAATAACCATGTGAAATTTACATTATTTTTATTTTTTTTAAACAAGGTTAGTTTTATTTTTATCTTTCATTGGTATATCCCAAATTACTATGGATCTTAAGTTGTAATATGATCCCTCAATCATATTATTATTGATCAAATAACATTATCATTATAATTTAAAATAATTAATGTTAAATAATTATTAATATTTGTTTTCAAGGAAAAATCTAGGTAGATCCTCCCAAGTGATCACATCCAGTTGGTTTATTAGCATAGCAATAGGGCGTCACAGAGAACTGACCCTGTGACCTCACATTAGCGAGGTGCTTTTAGCGACAAAAACCTAACCATTTAAGCTAACCCTCAAAGCTAAATAATTATTAATGTTATTATTACTAATAACATTAATTAATAATAAATAATATAAATAAGTAATAATTGTTAATGTTATTCGCTAAAAAAATTGTTAATAATAATATATATATATATATATTATATAATATATGAAATATATATATATATATATATATTATATTTTATAATAATAGAATATTAATTAATTGATTATAATTTATTAATTATATAATATTAATAATAATATTATAAATAATTTAGTTTATTAAGTGTAATAAATTATTAATTAATTACTAATATTTAAAAAAACAATTACACCTAAATAAATATGATCTCTCCACATATGATAAATTTGGAATTAAATAAGTTGCAAGGGATAGCTCATTTGGTTAGCTTTTTGTCGCCAAGTACCACATCTAACGGGAGGTCACAGGGTCAAATCTCTTTGACACCCTTGGGGTTAGGCCTTGCTAGTTTGGTCGACAGGTAGATCCCTTCGAGTTGATCTACCTGGATTTTCCCGTGGATGTAGCGACCACTCAATGTCTATGAATCCCACTTAAAAAAAGATAATTTTGGAATTAAATATAATAAAAAAGGAAGAACATTAAAATACTCTCTTCCTAATACCTTTCATGCATGTTACCTCCATAATTTTCTAAACCCTTATTTTTCTAACAAACGTGATTTCTTACCTCTATGCTTTCATCTCCCATGTCTTGATGAGGCTTTTGGCTGAATTCACTCTTTATTTTGATGTTGGTCAATGATGCTTGGGAGTACAAGAATGGGCTGGATTGTTTATTTATTTATTCACTACTATTTTGAATTTTTGCAAGATTAAACAATGATTTCAAAATTTTATATTTATATAATGTTCTTCTTTTAAACGATGGGAAAATATATCATAATTCAATTGGAAAATCAACAATTCAGACAATTATTATTAGCTCTATCCGCCAATGTAGGTTGACTCGCCACTATTATTCAAAGAAAACCACACCACCTATAATTACCCACTGGTGTTCTATAAGAGGGCAGACTGTCGCTCTTGAATCATCACTATTATTCAAATAAAACGACACCACTTGTAATTACTTGCTAGTGGTCCATAAGAGGGCAAACTTTCACTCCTGCTAGATACCTCTGAATCTTGGGTCGTTAACCTCTTTACTTATGTCTAAGAAAGATGAGCTCTTAGATAAAGCAAAAACAATTTCAGGACACACTCTAAGCCCATAATGTTCTTTCATGACATCGATAAGTTGAATTGGATTTTGGCTTTGCATCTGATACACAAACACAATGATTTGGGGAAAAAATGGAGCTCCACTCTGAAGCTCTGCAGGGATTAGGTTAGGGTTACAGTTTCGCACTGTAGTCATTGCTGTAGCACTCGCCTTCAACCTGCAGCGTGGCACTATCACCGTGATGGTTTTCGGATTGCTGCCAACTTCATCTCTGGTCTGTTACCCATGATCCCATTTATGTCTACAACTTGTCAGAATGGAGATTGATGTTGTCGATTATTCAGTTGACTCGAATCCCTATGATCCTATTTGGTCACACCCTCATGAAGCACCGGAAGTGTCAGAGTCTGGACCACCATGCGTACCTCCACTGCTGTGGACGGGATTATTGTCTATCCTTGCGGATCCCAACCCCTCCATGCCGTACTAACCTTTCACTTCTCTCTCCATTGCCTCACCAAGTCTCGACTACCCACCTCTTTCACCGACCACTCTCAACCTTTTGGTCTCCTGCATAACCCCTTCCCCATCATTCGACCCCCCTTCACCTGATACCACCCTATAACCTTCCTCGTCCCTCCCTCCCTCTTCGCTAGGGTTTATACCTATTGGTGGATTACCCACCCATTATCCGATCTCATCCACCCTCCCTAGCCCTGCCTCTGACTTGGGGTAGTCATCTATCCTTTTCGGTTGCTTTGACATTCCATCCATCAATCCTTGGACTAGTACCCTCACCTCGTAGGTGGACATACAAGGTTCACGGGATCCCTTTCGGGACCATCCAACGGCTCCCGATCTGGCAAGGCGAAGAAGAACAAGTGCGTCAAGGCATCTCGCAAGGACCTCTACCTCTGTTTTGGGGAAGGTGTCAATATGGGTGAAGTGGTGGGCACGATGATGTGTTAGGGGCAGAACATATTCTGTTGCGTGCCTTTGTCTATGGGTTATGGATATTTGGGGTAATTTGCTTGAGGAACTTCCGACTATCACCACTTTGGCACGAGGATGGTTCGCTCTCAATTTTCACAGGGAGGAGTACACCAAATGGATTTTGTCCCGTTATTGGCACATTGAATTGGCTCCAGATCTTCCTAAGAGATGGAGCCCTCTATTCGATTCAGAGCGAGAACAATTAGGTGTTGGACCGATTTGGGTTCACCTACCTAGGCTTCCATTGCACTTTTGGTTGGAATATACTTTTAGTCGCATTGGTAATGCCTTGGGTACCTACTTGGACCATGATAAATCCTACACCACTTCAAGCAATAAATCATTGGCTTGTATCCTAGTTCACCTAGATACCAGGGAAGGATTGGAAGAGAAGATTACACTTCAATGGAGACATTTCACCCGTATACAAATTCTTGGTTATGAAGGGGTGCCTTTCAGATGCAGAAGGTATCACAAGGTTGGACATCTTTTCAAAGAATTCCCTTTGGTAACTTCAGCTTCATCTCCATCCAAAGGCACAGATGTTCCGATACTTGAGGCATCTCCAGTGGGCGATCATACTCCTTGCTCTACCCGATCATAGGAAACAGATGGTGGCACTGCTTAGCCGACCTATTCTCTCTCTCTCCTTGGCCTCCCTCTCTGCCCATGACAAGATATCGAGCTGCTGCTACGACTGCTCTCTCCTCGGGTACTCTTCCTCCTCTCTGCTCCTCTATTTCTTTATTTTGTGCTACACAACAATTACATGTTGCATTTGCATGCATTACTTGCATGTCTACATCTCCCCTCACTTGTCCCTTGGACCTACATACACTAGTTTTTCAACAACCCCACCTTTTGTTCCTAGTCTATCCATCACCTCTTCTCTGGAACCCTCCACTTCATCTTGACTATATCATCCATATAACCTCCACTCTTGGGTGTCTCTCCCACCTGAGCCATCTGAGATTGGCCTTATCTCCCCTCCTAAATCCACCAAGATCCCTCGGGGGCGTCCATTATTAATCTCGAAAGTTATTATCCTCGTTGGGGCAGATGTGGCCCTGGGTAGGCAATCCACTCTTGACAGGGTTCTTAGAGAAAAGAATACACTCTCTCGGTCTCATCCATGAAGTGGATGTCCTTCAACTGCAGAGGGTTGGCTAGCCCCACAAAAAAATTAACCCTCAAAATACTTCTGGATTCAGAGTTGACTGACATCATCTTTTTACAAGAAACCCTAGGGAAGGCTAAGCAGGTCATCCCGGTTTTGCTCTCTATGAAGCCAGGTTGGTGTTTTCATGCACTTGATGTCAATGGTCATTCTAGGGGCATTTCACTTGGTATCAATACCCGCTCTATAAATCTCATCTCAAACTGGGGGGGTTTTGGATTTATAGGCATGGATATTTACTCTTTAGAGACAAGTAGGGACTTCCAAATAATCAATGTATATGCATCCTATCTCAACAAGGTCGATTTTTGGAATCGCTTAATGCATCTTTCCCTGAAAAATACCAACAACCTTATTATGGAAGGAGATCTCAACTTCACTATTGGACATGTGAAATCTTGGGAACATAAGGCACAGCTAGATCCCCTACCCGATTTTATGGAGCAACATCTTATGATTGATATCCCCATGAATAAGAAGCAATCGACCTAGCGCAATAGAAGAATAGGAGAAGCAGCTTTGGGCCGAAGATTGGATCGCTTCCTCATTAAGGAACACCTACTAGGCACCCTGTCAAATTACCGACAATGGGTAGGATCTGGGGGTATCTCTGACTATTCCCCTATCTATCTGGAATTGGAAGGAACTTTTCAAAAACCCAGAGCACCATTTAAATTCAACTTAACTTGGCTGATGGATCTTGATTATTATAAATTGGTCATTGATTATTGGCGATCTCACCCACCCATGTAGGGGTAGACTATGGTAGAAGGTTTTTGTCACAATCTCATTGAACTTAAGATCCTATCCATACAATGGGGAAAAACCAAGTGCGGCAGGGATGATCAGACACTATGCTTTATTGAGGATAAGCTGGCTGAACTAATGGATGAGCAAGGCCAGGGTTTCTCCTCTGAAGAAGCTAAAAATACTATCATTGATTTAGAGGATCAGAGGTCTAAAATACTTAAGGAACGAGAGGAGACCTGACGACTTAGGAGCAAAGCCATCTGGCTGAAGGCTGGGGATGACAATACTAAATTCTTCCATAATTTCACAAAAGGGAGATGGGCTTGTAATACTATATGGAAGATGCCTACTGAACATGGACAATTTTCTCACACCTTTCATCAACTGGCTCATCTGGGAACCTCTCACTTTCACCGGCTATTCAGGGCTCCACTTGGGGGCTCTCTTGCCGAAATTATCCGCTTTGCTATACTTTTCCCTTGTTTTGTTGACCATTATGCATCAAAATACCTCACTAAGCCAGTGACTATGGGGGAATTCGAAAGTACTCTTAAATGGTTCAAAAAGGATAAAAGTCCTGGACCTGATGGATGGACGGTTGAATTCTATCTTGCCTTTTTTGAGATTATTGTACTGGACCTTCTTAAGGTGGTGGAGCAATGCAGAACCTCGGGCCACATGTATGGGGCTATCAATTCCACCTTCATTGCCATTATTCCCAAGGTAGACTCTCCTCAATCTTTTAATGATTTCCTACCCATTTCCCTCTGCAATTGTCTATACAAGATTATTTCCAAAATCATTGCCAATCGTATCAAACCTATCCTCTCTTCGCATATCTCTTCTGAGAAATCTGCCTTCCTACACAACTAACAAATTCATGAAGCCATTAGTACTTGTTGACACCTAATCCTTGTGATTGGGTGAATTTATGTAAATAAATAAATTAGAAATATGAGCAGTCATCGGGAGATGAATTGAACAGTCTCTCCCTCATGTATATAACAAACACCTACTTGATGGAATAAGACACACAAATCATTTTTGCCTTATGGAGTTACTGCCTGGCCTGACATGGTATCAGAGCCAACTCCTTTTTTTAGCCTTTATGTCTTTGTAACTCCCTAATATGCTCCTTTGCTCTCCATATAATTCAGTGACTGAGTGCTTGTATGCCTGTCTACTACACTGCCTGCGCTCTCTAGCTCTCTGGACTGTCCATAAACATTGTGATTGTTCCCTCATAACCGGTGGTCAGACCCGCGTGGTTGAAGAAGGCGCACATACGGGGAATGGTTTTGAAAGCCTCTGCATTGGTAACTCTTATGAAAATCTGCAATTGAACATTGTGATAACCTGTATCGTAGAAATCTCAGGTTTGCAAGTGTGTTCTCAGAGCGAGTTGTTGAATGTATACGCTGTTCGATTTATGATGTTTCATGCCTGTTGAATGTATACGCTCCCGTTTTTTTTACAGCACGGCTTGGGTCAAGAAAATAGGCCCCTTGATTTGATTATATTTTAATTGTTCTATTGTGACTATCAATGCAGACTTGATACCCTGCCTTGTATGCCCTGTACTTGATTTGCATTTGCCCTCGCTGTCGCTGCTCAATCTACAACAAATCCCTTTTATAGCCTCGCCTTCCCTCTTTTCCAAACCATGGTTTCATTCGTTCTACAAACTAGGTATCAAAGCTTTCAAACTCACATGGTTTAATTTTGCATATGGCCGCATGTTATTTGGTAATTTCTTAGCGCACATTCGATTTTCAGGGTAGAATCTACAAGTGTAGTGAACCCAAGGAAGCCTTTAAATAATGTTTTTAAATTGTAAAAAAAATAAAAATCCCTTTTATGAAGACCGAATGGCATTTTTAAATGGTGAAAAGATTACATGTACAAAGGGACGTATGGTAATTGAGTTTTTTATATAAAGGGAACGTATGGCATATACATATATAATGGTGGGTTTATATGAAGTTTAAAGCAAAACACTTATATGGGTCACATGGTATTGGTGTCCATATTGGTATATAAGGAAGAGATTTGAAATCTTTTGAGAATGCCCTTTTGCGTATAATTTTACTGTATATTGGCAGAAGTATTTTTCTATCAGCAAAAGTAATTTTTTTTTTTTTATTTTTTTTTTTACAGAATGCATTCAATCATATCCATGGTGGGAATAGTTCTCACTAGCAAGGAGAACTATCCTGAAT